>JAPYZI010001680.1:0-37180 GCA_030523105.1 Ophioninae sp. A BG-2022a
CAAGCATTACTACACATTATCATCTTCGAACGAGACGCTTCGTATAATTACGATCGAACTTCGCCCGCCTTCGGCGGGCTCGTTTGATCGTTTAATTATGAAACGCATATTAATATCGTTGAATTTGACGTTAAATATTATAGAAAAAAAATTAGTATCTCTAAGACTTAATTTATTGTCAAATTAAGTATTTATAAGTTGACATGATCCAGGCTTGTAATTCACGATATCCCTGTTTTGAACTAACTTTTCGCTCGGTGGTCCATCCAGTAATATCTTAAGGGCTACCCGATGAAGGTTCCCGTAGGATGCTTTCTAACTGTAGCTGTAATAAAGCAGGAAAAAATAAATGCAGGCCCGAGCACCACCCCACCTCAATCTCCAGGCAAGTCTGCGATTTGACTGCTGGGTCTGGAAAAACGTTTACCTATAAACTAAAACGGTAAACGAATTTCATTTTAAGCATTTTCACGTTTCCGCCTTATATTTTCGCAAAAAGCTGTATTCTCAAGGCTCTTAGCTTTCCCTCATACCTAAAACTTCCTCTCACTCCCTCTACCAACCGTTTGATAAATTCTACATGCGCGGGCTGCTCCAGCGTGCACACCACACGAAATAATAGCTAGCTTGTTGGTGGTACACCTCCTACGCACGGAAAAAAGCTCGCGGGCCGGTGACCTTTCCAATTAACGCCACGAGACGTGACTGGCGGCGTTAGCATCAGCGAAGTATTGCGAGTGGGTATATGTTTGCAAAAGTTTCGGGTATGTGTGTACGCGTGTAGTGCACGCATTTTGCCGGGTCCACATCACAGCGGAGCACCAAAAAAACGAATTAAAAAAAAAATGGGAATGAAAAACTGCTGTAGGCGTGCGAGTTCTCCATCTCTCTCCGCCATTCCAATTCTCACTCGACTATACGTATTCCGAGCTTTGGTACTGCGCCGAGTTTGTTATTCGTTTGGTATAGCAAGGCGGAAATATAAAATTTGCTAAAGAACTTTGAAGCGTGTGTGAGTGGTTGGGTCGCTAGGTGTCGAGAATGTGTGTTAGTTTCGCCACCCTGTTATGTGTGATTGTGCGTAGGCTGCGAGAATCAACTCCCGAACGTATCAACACGAGCGACACATTTTCGATGTCTCGATAAAAATGTTGCTTTACAGCTGCGACGATTTCGCAGCCAACTTGATGCCAATCGAGATCTTCCACGACACCGATCTTACTTGGTCTTGCTATGTTTAATCCTTTATATCACTACCTGACGTAACTGTAACAAACCAAATAGTACTCAACAAAATCTCGTAACTGGAATTTCATTAGACTTTAAATGAATGTATCACGGCCAAAATAAATTCTTTAGATTACTGCATGATACGACTTTAGAAAACTAGTTATTTGAGGTTATGGTGAAAATCTTGCATGACGGGATTTAATGGATTCTGCGACCCCAAAAATATATAATACACAAATATATAATACACAATACACAAAAATATATAATACACAAGGTGAAGTTGGTCCCTCAGGCCCCACTCGCACTCTTCACAGTCCTGTTCTTCTGTACAGCATACCTGAAATACGCGTTCTCAATTGGATACTTCTGCAATCGTCTTCTCTCTAGTAGAATCCATCTTAGCAAAGGATCATTCGTAAATCGCTTGTGGACTTGCTGATAACAGTCTGCGTCTAACCAGAGTTTTCGACCGTTGAAGTGTGCGGGTGATTGTCAAACAGTATGCTCGTGCGTTTTTATCTTGGTACGAAATGAGTGATCTTCGCTATTGTATTCGCTTTTCCCCTTTTTGTACTTTGACTAATACGACGCTTAATACTAAATTTCTACCGAACGTGAACGCAACGAGTCAGAGTCATGGAATGAACATTCAGCCAAACGTAAACATTATAAGTTGGACTACCGGAAGGTTGGGCCAAATGTAAACATCACTAGTCACAGGTACACACAGGTCTTTACGTAAACATTACCAGGTAGACTTGGACTGCGTTGTGGTAAATGGTACAGCAACTTAATATAATGGGTCTTCAGATTTTGATTTTCAATCCTTCTCGAGTCACGCAATAGGTAGTTCGTACGTTCGGATTCCAGAGACCACTAGTCCTAGAACTGTATAATATGAACTATCCACCTATTCCTCATTTCAAAACGACTTAGCGGGTCCTGAAATGACTGCATTCGTACTTAAAAGCCCAACACGCGTGTAAATGACTCGATATCCCAGTGTGGAGACTTTCCAAATGTATATAAAAGCTGATCGGATTGCAATAAATGTCGGAAAACCGAAAACAATTATCTTACACGCGTATACAACAATCAGCACGCGTGTACGTGAGTTCATATGAAACAATGGCAATTTTTCATGGTGCAATAGTGAATCCTTCGCAGTTCCACATAGATTGCGAAGGGGTTCGCAGCTTGCGAAGACTTGGACTTTTGTACAAGGAAGACAATCATAATCCATGTAAAAAAATGTACAGTTCACTGATTCTGTGTAAAGGTTTACCAAAATATGACAATAGCGCACGTAGTTGATAACACGATGGTCAGAGTACGTACGTTAGGGCATAGAAGTAGCCATAGGGTTGGTAGGGTCGAGTCTAGATAGCGATGATAAAATTAATTCGCAGGAATTCGTTTAAGGACGACTAAGAATCATCAAATATGGTAGATTAGGTACTATCGGAATAAACCTACGATAGTGACGCAATATACTTTCTGTTCATTTTAGTGTGCCGGTTAAGCGACATATACTTTAATTCCCATGCGTTCACAAGTGCACAGAAAAGTGTGATGTGTTCATTTGAGGATTAACAAATTTTAAACAAATTGAAATTGAGGACAAAGCGTGTTGCAGAAGTACAGATAAAGTGTGTCCTTACGATATCAACACGTGAATTACGACGCTGAAAAGAGCGCCAAGATTATACACGCGAAACGTACTGAACTAACACGCTTGTTGTTTACATTGTACTTGGAAAAATTCTAGACTACGCAATGTGCGCATTTATCGTGTGATACACCAAAATCGCATGTAGTTTTTTTTTTAATAATGACCTTCTACACCGACCCTAATTAATGGTTTTTTAGTTACGGAGCACTTTCGAAATTTCACAAAACGGACAGACCGCCCGCATCAACCTAACGGACAGACCAACCTAAACGGTTGGTCAACCTAAACGGACAGACCAACCGACAGACAACCTAAGCATCTCGAAGGACGGCACGAACAGTCAACAAGACGACGTGCAGTGTACAGATTACTGCGTTAATTAGTATATGATGTTGAGCAGCCCATTACAATATCGTGTTAAGCACCCTTGATACTAATGACCGAAACTCCTCAGAAGTCAACGGACCTCAGGTTAGACAACCCCGTCCTACTGTATACGGTTGTTCTTTCTTTTTGGGTCTGTCCCATCTCGTACTTGATTCATACCAAGCCTTTCGCGCTCTCTGTTTCGACCGAAGCCTCATCATCATCTGGGAATACTTTGTCGCGCTTGCTATTGATGAATTGGAATAGAAGGTAAAGCAAGCAATGGATAGGGCGAGAGAAAGCGGGACAGTGAGAAACGTATAGATAGAAAGGGCTAGTGAAAAGGGAGGTTTAGACACGAAGGAGGATCGGAGAATCGGGAGAAAGCAGGAACGAAGAAACGGGGCAAGAGGAGAGAAGAACGCTGCCCTCCATTGATGTGTATGTGTACGAAAAGTGAAAGAGACACACACAAACGTTCTCTCAGCTCCGGCTAATGCAGCGCGGTGAAATATTCATCAGTCTGCCTGCCTGCTTCAGTGGCGCGGCCCAACCCTCCCTTTATATTTCGTAATTACCCTCCCCGAGTATGTCTCCCTCCGTGTTCTCTGCCTCTCTTCGACTCCTGTCGTCATCTCCTCATCTAGTTTTGCTCCAGTCTCCTTGTTTCTTCTACCCGCCCACCCTTCCCCTCTCGTCATTGAGGCAAGATTCTAGCTCTCCCTCCTTTACCTCTCCATTCTCCTCTCGTCATCTTTAGCATCTCTCATCCTTCTTTTCCACACCCCGCTAATATATACACCTCCCTCACTATCCCGCTCAGTTCTTTTGCTCAGCTTCGCATTATGCGCTCTTCTCCTCCCCTCATCGTTACCCCGTCGTCATCATCAACGGTAAACTATCACACGTGAGTGTACGTGTGTGGAGCGTTAGTTCTGTGTAGCTATGAGGATCTTTTTCGAGAACATTCAATAAAGTTTAGATTCTGAATGAATAATCGATTTTACCGATGAACTTCGAAATAGCTTTCATCGATATTTACTTGTGTCAATAGCCGATGAACATTTTTATCGCACCAGCTTCGTTTTGCAAATTTTGTAGTAACCGCTCAACCACTTTGCAGATCAGAATTGGAAATATGAAAAACATGTTTTTCAATTACGTACACATGATCAATTACGAACACATGATGCGTAGACATTTGGATATACCTAATGTTGAGTATGGGGACGGTATATTCTTCAAAATAACCTTCTCATGACGATATTCACACCGAGAGGTTATATTCACCGGCTTTATTCTCCGCCTGTCTTTTCGAAAGTTTCGAGCCCAAGACCCTGTTTTGTCACATTCTAAAAAGCGAGATTGAACCGAGGCGCAGACTGCGCATGAATGTGTGCACGTGCATGTGTGTACCTGGAGATGTTTGTGGTTGCGTGTTCGCGCGTGTCGTAGTGCTGTTCCACTTTTCGACAGGTGATGCTACAGAATGATGATGACGCGCTCGTTAACGCCCAACCGAAGAAGCCCTTTCACGAGTCTTGACAAGACTAATCCACCTTTACGCTTTCATGCGTATAATAATACGAACCCATCTCTATTATGATCTCAAAATGTAGCATAACCCTTCAGCACGCACATTTTTCATTCGCTGTTCCGTTTCTCAGGCTCCTTAGGTAACAATGATTTTCAAATTTATTCCACGATTCCAATGTAGAAATGAACATTTTTATCCCAATATCTTTTTCGTAAATTTGGGATGAAAAAACATTCGTGTTCTTTTTCAAAGTGCGATTTATTCAAGGGCCTGGTTTAGCGAACCTTTGCAAAGAAAGCAAAGGTTTTGGAGGTACGAAAAAAAAGTAAAAAATGAATCACCACTGCTTCCGCTTCCGAAAAAACCTCCAGACCTATTTTCTAGGATGGAGCATTCTAGATTTTTTTCTCTCGCAGCCTTTTTGCATGTACCTAATCTACCTAAAAATAAACAAGACATCGTGTCAGACCTATGTACGGTCTATTAACCGAGCGTCCGTTATCTCACACTCTTGAGGACGTACAGAAATTCGTTGTCACGTTAGTTGAAGTTTTGGTTATAAAATAGTACGCGGAGGAAAAAGTAACGACTAAAACGCTGCGCGAGCTTGGCGGAGGGTGAAGAATATGTGCCCCCATCGGGATATCTCGGAGGCGAAGGCATATATGACCGTTTAGAAACACCGGAACGTGGTTTCCCTTCGTGTCGGAGAGAGGGCACGATAGACGGTGTCTACATTATCGTGGGCTTCCCGCATAGCTCTAAATATTTATGCGCTCATTCCCCCGCGTCTGCAAACGCCCACCCTTCCACGAGGACGCATCTCTCGTCCAAACATCAAAGAACTCATCCGTCTATATCTATATATACCTGTGTGTGTGTGGTCTTTGGCCTTACTGCATAGTTCGTAAAAATAAATTCCCGAAGCTCGTTGTTTATCTTCGACTTCGCCTTTTTTTTTCTCCCTACCAACGAAATAATCGGCAACACAGCTGCGGAGACACGAAAAAAACAAAGGAAAACTATAAACAACGGGTATTAAGGCCATTAATCTTTGTATAGCCACGTATCAATAAATTATGACCAATTACAACCATACCCTTAATTCCTCACTAGTAAATCTCATTTCTAATTGGAAAATGGTTAAATAATTTGTCTTAAGGTACTACTGGATGTACAAATAGCTCGTCCAAAATGGGGGACTCGTGAATTTACGAGTTTAGATCATATTATGAATGTTTGGCTTTACATGGAGCTATTAATAAATTAATTAACGCATAGAAATATATATATTTTACTTTCAATAATAATTGATGTCAAATTCGGCGATATTGGCATATGCTTAACTAAGATTTTATCAGCCAATATAGGAATGTTCCATATGTAAAAAAGAATTCTCTATTTTCAAATGTAATTAATGCGTACAAATAATTGTATTATTAATAATAATTCCTCTAAAACTCAATACATATTAAGTTTTTTGATTATCATTGATTCATTTATCGTTGAAATAGTATTTTTTTAGATTTGTAATTATTAACGCCTGGAGAAATTGTGTTTCCGTAAGCAACGGTGTCGCATTAATATGTTCATAATTGCTAAAATTAATTAGTAAACATTTCTTATGTAATTAGCTTACCGTAGTAATAATTTATTGTGACGAATTTTTTCATGCATATCCAGTTATGTTTCAATTCACTTTCTATAGGTCGCAGACTCGAATAACGAAAACTGTTTTTTCCCCCCATTATTTTCTCAGGTAAGTGGTTCAGTTGGAACATTTTTTGAAGACTTGAAATCGCCCCCTTTTTCAGTAAGGAATGTAGTCAAGAACGCGATATTTGTTTCATTTTGGTTTGCGTCGAAATTTGTTGTTAATTGAAAAAGGTCTATGAATAGTGGGCCCAATATGTAGATACGTTCTTTTACCGCCGGCTGCATTTATTTTGACTACATACACATTTATGTATATTCAGCTACTTCGTCAGCTTCTGTTTCCTGATCTTCGTTTTCCCTTATTTCTCCATCCCCGTTCCTCTCTCCAGACATGCGAGCTATGTCTTCAGGCCTATCCAACACCGCAACGTTGATACGCGCACGCGGAAAACACAAGTTGTGTACACTGAGCAAACACACGCAGGAAGAGGGATGATCGTGGCGAAGGAAGAGGACGTTTGCAAAGGGGCCCAAGAAGAAGGGCGAGAGAGAAGGGGGGGGGGGGTGCGACACAAGAGAAATAGTAGAAGAAAAAGAGCGAAGAAGTCTACCGGAGTCGTCGAGACGTTAAAGCAAACACGGAGTCACACACGTAGGCAGTCATCACACGTCGCATCTTCGCAAGAGTAAAATGGTGAAGCTCGAAGGACGGTGAAAAAGAGAGAGTGGGAGAGTTACGAGAGTGAGAGAAAGAGAGAATGCTACAAGTCGATGCCTCCACCCCCTTAACGGAACCCTACTTCACCATTTTCTATTTCTCAACTCGTATATTCCTAACTCTATATTTCTAACTTCAGTTAGTATTTTTAGTTAGTTAGTTAGTATATTACTAACTTTTTAGTATTTAGTTTTTTTAGTTAGTTAGTTAGTATATTACTAACTTTTAGTTAGTTAGTTAGTATATTACTAACTAACTAAAAATACTAACTGATGTTAGAAATATGGAGTTAGGAATATACGAGACGAGAAATAAAAAATTGAAAAAATAACTAACTAGTAGTTAGTAATATACTAACTAACTACTAGTTAGTTAGTTTGTTAGTATATTACTAACTACATCATTTTAGTTAGTCATTTTTAGTAATATACTATTTTAGTAATATACATCATTTAGTTAGTCATTTTTAGTAATATACTATTAGTTAGTTAATATATTACTAACTATTAGTTAGTTTTTTTTTAGTATTAACTATTGGTTAGTTTTAAAAAACTAACTATTAGTTAGATTTTTTCAGTAAGTACTAGCTAGTCGGTGTCTTTGTGAAGATTTTCGAACCTGTTAAAAAAAAATAGTATATTATTAACTATCTAACTAAGTAGTATACTAACTAATAGTTAGTATACTACTTAATTACTTATATTTTTTATATTACTTATATATTAGGTAAATATTAGTATATAGTTAGTTAGTTAATATATTACTAACTATTAGTTAGTTTTAAAAAAACGAACTATTGCATGCATGTGTAAATTCGAATTACTTATTAAGTTTTAGTGGTCCATTAAATTTTCCATTTTGAAATTTCGGTATAAAACATCGAGGCAAAATTGCTAAAACCATTTGGATTATTTATATCCTGAACTCGTTTCATTGAACTTGACTGATTCTTCGAGCTCAACGAAATCGATCCGAAGGCTTTATAATGGAGCTTTTAAGATCCGTGTGAAAGCGTTAACGTCCTCCATATAGGGTTTCTGGGCTCAAACCTGGATCAAATGATTAAAAACTAATATGAATCCTACGCTGAACGAAATTTCAGGTATTCGTCATCCTTTTCTCGAGAGCCTTTTTTCCGAAATCCATTGAACGCTTTAGATCTCAATCCTTAGCAACTGGCGGACCAAAAATCCATCCCCCATTCCCAGAGGGATGAACCTAGCTAATGAGCATTTGATTTAAACACAAAAGAACTGCTGGTGTGTCTGCTTGTCACGCGGAGTGATAGAAAGCATATCCGCTTTCAATTGCGGTAACCGCAAAAAAAAAAAAAGAAAAAAGAAAAACAATCAATGCAAGCGGAAATTTCGAAAAAGCCTTTTGTCGCGGACATAGGAAACGAAGCGTGAATGTGGATTCAGGACGACAGGTTGGAATTGAAGTAAGGTGAAGAAGGACGATGAAGGACGCAGAGAAAAAAAACGGTCGTGGGCCGTAGTACAAACGAATCGTGCACGGGCGATTAGCTCCGCATTTGTGCGTTTGCTTGTCCCTTGAGTTCTGAGTCGCGACTATGGTGGTCCTCACACGATCCTCCTCAAACCTGACAGGACGAAAAAATTCTTTGGTCGAAGGAATCGGCTGAGAAAAAAAAACAAATCTTCGGCGCCCACCTAGACGTTTATACCGCGTACACAGTAACGCGTTCTCGTTTTGCTTAGACCATGGTCCTGGGTCATAAAGCGGACAATGCTGTAACAAAGCTACCAAAAGTATAGCGAACGACTGAAATGGCAAGGAGCCAGACTGGCTACTCGTCTGACCAAGTCCTTCAATAAGGATTTTTATGGACATCCTTACGATGCGCGCCAGGAAGACGGGTCTCCTGACGCAGTACCACATACGAGGCTTTGGCGGAGCTGGTGAAGTGTGCACACAATACCGGCACGGTTTGTACCACGATCGCGCTGTAACTCCGTTATCGCGGTCCGGTAAACCCACGAACAATGTCCTTCAGCCCAAACCGGGATCTTTCTTTGCCCTTTGCGCAACGAAGACGGATAGTGACCCAGCCAGGTCCCCCCTGCGCAATCATTCTTTTTTTGCCCATGTACAGTTCCTCTGCTCCCATTTCTGGACCATCTAGCTCCTTAGCCTCTCTTCGGTTACCTCTCACCCTATTCCTCTTGGGATCCCACTTCCGCGGTCACTGATGTCCAAATATTTACCCTCAATGTGTATCTCCCGCGGACGGACCTTGCGGGCCCTTCATTCCTTTTTTTTTCTATACTACCCGGTATACCACGATTTTCTTAAGCCTGGCTCATCTTCCCTTTCACTTCTTCTCAGCCTCTGCTCATTCAACGTTGAAAAGATTGGACGGATGGATAAGCGTGTAAGGTGCCTCTATTATTGGCCCCGTTATGTGCGTTCGTACATGTGTACACAGCACATGCCTCATCTACCTTCGTACACCTTTTCAACGTATGCTCGTCGCCTCTCTATTATGCAACAGCTTACGAAGCACCACCCTAACGCAAACTTTACGAAACCGTTGGGGGACGAAAAAATGTATCTGGACATCAGCTGACATCGCTTCGGCTACAAATTGTATGAAGCGAAACAAATTCGTTCATCCCATGACATTTTCGTTGCGATTATACTGTATTCCGCCCACAAATTAAACTCTTGTTTTAATGGAGAAGGCAAATGGTTTGATAGAAACCGAGCCGCTTTGAAATCGTTTTGCAGTGTCGAAACGCAAATTCATTCAAATTTTCTCATTTATTTTTTATATTTTTATACGAACTCGCATTTTGCACCGTTAGATTGTGGATCCCTAATGAAGCTATTAAAAAATGTTTGAGTCCACGTTTGTTGAGATAAAATATTAGTAATAAGAAGTATGAAGATGGTGAATGAAAATATTATACGACTATAATCTTCAATATAATCAAATGAAATTATTTAAAAAATATTACAGTGGGGATGTGAAGAGATAAAATAGTACTAAAAAGAAACATCGCTTCAGAGTTCATCGTCGATTTTACTGAAATTTATATATATAATAAAGCATTTAAAATAAGTAACACGTACGCTTTAATACTGAAAAAACGACGTTGAGGGGTGGGACCACCCTTTGTATCAATTAAAAACCTTTTTCTTTGAAGGTAAATCTTTCAATGTAATGCTATCGTAAATGCACTATGAAGTATTGAAAAAAAATTATATTAAAAGGAGTATTATCTTTTATTTGCTTTTTTTTACCCTACATTTAAGGGTGTTGCATAAAACTGGATGAAACAGGAAATAAGTAAAAAATAATAGTAAAGGGTCCAGAAAAATAAATTGAAATTCACTTTTACGTGTCGTAGACGATTTCCGTTTCGTCGTAGCTGGAACGATGGAGTGTTACACGGTTTCTCTTGGTACGCACGGTGTGCGCATATGCTCGTTTTCTCGCGAGGGAATCCGGTCCGGAATTAACTCAGTCGCTTGTTTTTTGAGGCCGTCGCTGAAATCAGATCCCTGAGGGGTATACTCGGGAGAACGAGAGAGAGATTTATCCACCCTACACGAGGAGCGAGACCAAAATATAACCCGCAGGCTCAACTCGGAGTCTGTGTAACGTATAAAGAACTATCAAACTTCTAAATCGACATTAAACAAAAAAGGGATAAATTTATGACTCGAAAACTATTTCCTGGAGAACGAGATTTCAATGAATGATGTTTAACCTCTAAAAATGAGGAACTTCAATAAAAATTGTTTAAACATCGAATGTACAAGAAAAATATAAATCCAGGGTTGGTTTCGTGTACCAATAATTTTGTTAAAAATTCCTCGTTAAGAAATTGTCATTTATTCCATTATTTATTTTACGATTATTCAAGCACTTTTGTTTCTAAACGTAAAAAAATGAAGAAAAAAATGAATTCTTGAATAATAAAATAATAAAGTCAATTATTATCCACAACATTTGTTTGTTAATTCAGAACATAAAACTTTGACAAAATCCTCACGGTAAAATGGGAATAATTTTCGGAAGCAATGAAACTGACGATCAGTGAATATTGATTCAAGCCTGCATTGAATTGGTATCGAGACGCCATCGCGTCTGTCCAATAGTTCAAAGACCGTCTCGTAGTGATTTCCACTTTATTAAAATCGAACGTTTTTACTACTAAAAAAAGAACGCCAAGCCAGTGTACTGCAAATTCAACCAATGAAAAAGACCCCGCAATATTCCAATCCCAGAGTTCAGGGTGAATATTGCGTATTTATAAAAAAAGAAAGGGAAGAAAGTCATATCTCTTCGCATATTCAGGATTAATAAACCGAGCTTAGTTGAAAATGTCAGGGATGTGCGATTCGAGACTCGATTTCTGTATTCCGCGTCCCGACACACAGGATCTCGAGTGGATGCCGGGTTACGCGAATTCTACGAGTCTGCTGATCCGACAAAACTCGACGAGCCTGTATTGTTGGACCGAACAACGTTTCTGCTTCCAGTCTTTCTTTTATTCGCGACGGTTCGTTCGTCGGTGGTTAAAATACATTTTTTTTGGTGGCGTTCCACGCACCCCACCCTACGCTTTTTGTTTCTTCCTACAGCAAATATCTGCCGCAACTTCTTATTTCTTTTCATTTACCGGACTTTAAGTAAATTATTAAAAGGTGTTGGAAAACACGGTCCTGTTATGTTCAATTATTGCTCGAACGATCGAGAATTATTTTCAAAGTGAATCGATTTGATCTCGCGGCCAACGGATATTAAGAGGTCGTTTGTATTGCGGTGAATCGTACGCAATATATATATATATATATATATATATATATATATATATATATATATGCCACCTTTTACCCTCCTTAATGCGTTCGGGTAAATCGATTGGTTATTCGCTCGAACGAAATCGCGTTACCTCGAGTCGTCATTCAAGAAAAAAAAAAGAAAAAAAAGAGGACGCAAGTTTGAGGGAAGGGTAAACCACTTAAGGCTCACGCGAGACCGCAGGAGAGAGAACAACTCGGAAAGGTGTACTACAGTCGGACAGGCAGTTGGGCGATTTTTTTTTTTAACCTAACTACTTTACTCCTTCGGAGTGCCTCTAATGGTGCAATACTTATTTGGGACTTGAGGCTACAAGCAAAGTTTTACGATATAATAAGTGGTGCAATGTAGTATTTTGCAATTTTGAAAAAGAAAATCGGGGCCTAAAAATTGAGAATATTTGTGTGGAGGGAAGAGTTCGTTTAACGAAAAAGAAATAAAATGAGCTTGAATGACATGACTCTATATTTAGGGAAATTACTGAATTTATTGCTTTAGTTTTTTTGTTAGTTTTTTTCTGAAGAAATTATTGAATTTGATAGCTATATCGTATTTTTGTTCGGAATAACTGTATTTTTGTTTACGCTTAGTGAAGTCTTCATTAGACGTTTTGTATTCTAAAATCTGGTTCGTAATGTTTATTCTTGTTTCAAATACCGCCCCGAAATATTGTCAACAAAAACGTATAATTTTCAATTGAATATACTTTTTTATTTTATTCTTTCGTTGCTTGAATAAATGAAACGTACAATCCAATAGCAGTGAATAAAAGAGTTTACGCGACTGAAGTGAATGTCTGATGGAATCGTTCTATCGGAATCTATTTTTCTTAGGAACCAATCGATACTAAATTAAACTCAGAGCGAATATACAATTCCACCGAATGTCAAGTCAAATATTAACAGACCGAAGAAACCCATTTTTTCGAATTAAAAGAATTTATATAATAATATAGCTTTTTTAAAAATAATTTTAAATTTTTTAATAATTTTTAAATATTTTCGAAACTTCAATTGGAGATCTCGACATACGCACTATAAAAAAAAGAGAGTACTTCTGTATCTAAAATCTAAGAACAAAAGTGATTCTAGCAGACCAGTTGAAATTTTCATTTAAGGATGCATGGATTTCCGGATGGATAAAAATATCCAAATAATGGATACTAATGGATAAATTAATATGCATTACTCGGATATATAGATTCATATCCAAATAATGGATATAAATGGATATTACTTGATTGAATAATGATACACGAATTGTTTGATAATTTTTCATTGGATAATATAGTAGTAATAAACATATGAATTTAACACGATTGCTCATGGAAAAACAGGTTCTGCGGACGTTAATGATTGAAAAGCGAATGGTACTAAATCACCGTAAATTCTGAAAGTACCGTGCTATCCAGATATAATATCAGATAATAAGAGTTTAAAATAAATATAAAGCTTTATCACGTTTGACACTCTATTTATAAAATAGTGACAAATTTATATTAACGATGAACTAATTAGCAATCTTTAGAAGATTTAATATATATGGAGTTTGTTCGGGTAATTGTTGATAATGATAATATTATCTGAACTGATATATTCATATTAACAATACCGAGGAAAAAAATTGAAAAACAAGAACGTATTAATATAATAAAGTACTAATTAGATTTACAAAATCGAAAAAATGTTTGTCGGTCATTTGGACCAGATGTACAGTCACTGACAAAACCTTAGCCACGGTTATGCCAATATCGTCGAATTTGATTTGAATTGTTATTAAAAGTGAACAATTAACATTTCCGAGTCGTAATTTATTTAAAAATCAGCTAGTCGTAGGGTTAAATGTGTACAGTATGATCTAGACTCGGAAGTTCACAACGGTTGAAGAAAAAGTTAGCCCGAAATGAGCTTTCGCTCGGGTTAACCCATATCTTGAATTAGCCCATTACGAGCTAACGGTTTGTTCAACGGTACATCCAGTAATACTTTAATTCCAAAGTCATTAATGTTTATATCCCTTGATTGATCGGTTGATACAATAAACCTTTTTACTTTGGTTAAATTGCTATTTTCGAAACATTTATCACTATTGTTAAATATGACTGTTTCTTCATGTTTCTAGTCAGCATCCAGCGGTGTCTGCACATAGCTATTTTCAGTGATCAATATGGGGTCCTAAATCTATAAGTCTCTAGGCTTATATCTCATTCTATTTCTGGTCATTTCTTGTCCTCGTAGCTGCCATTTGATTGGGGTGATTGTTTACTCTCGTTGTATATTTCGCTAACTCTGCTAACTTGCTCTTTCGTAGAGGAAGTTTGGGACGACAAACTTGCCGGAGCTTTTTGCGCCGAAGGTTGTAGGACCACGTAGGACGTAAATAATCATTGACGGTCGCAATAAATTTCTTCCGGCTAGAGAGTCCTGCAATAGCGAGCAGTCTAGCCTGACGGTTAAGAGCTCGCGATCTGTGAACGTGCCGCGAGAGGTTTCGCGTCTGGAGCATTAAATATGCACTTCGCGTCATCCGGCGAGAGGAAAAGAGACGGAGAAGGCGCGGGAGTCATTATTCCATCCGCTGTCTGCATTTCTCGGTGAGCGTTTAGACGGAGAGCTTGTTGAAGACTGGCGGACATTCGCGCACGGTCATACCCTCGTGTTATACATACCGACCAGGCCTCGAGTAGAAAGACCGTCTGCCCACCTTCGGCTGAGCCCTTCAACGACTCGATTGGGCTCGATGATCGTACCGTGCGATCTGAGAGAAGTCGGCATGGGTTCTAGCTGGAATTGTTGCCGACCGAAACGAGGAGAGAATTGAAAACAAGCAGTCAGGTATCTATGTATAACCAGGCACCTGGACGACCACGCCCCCGGAAGTCTCTAATCGTCCGTGAATTACGATCGCATTGTCTCCGCCCCTTCTTTTTTTCCTTACTTTAACTTGGCTTGATGCGAGATGGCAAACGGAAAATCGATATTTCACTCACATCCCTGATGCTTCGAGCACCAAAAATTTGCAAATACGCAAGTAAGAGGTAGCAATGGATCAACTTAATATTCCGCGTGAGGCACTAACTGTTGCCACCTTGAATATCTCTGTAATTATCGATGTCACAAAAGAATGTTTAAAACAAAAGTTGTACCATACGAAAGGAGTCATCAAATGCGACCATTTTTTTTCATCTCAGTGGAGGCCCTGTCACACAGTAAAGGTCACCTCTACTTTTTTAAATGGAACGGTACATTTCTTTTCAACTATCTTGTAGAGCATCGAAAACTGCATAAAAAAACGTTTAGGGGTCAAAGTCGTTCAAGGTCATTTGACATTAAAAAAGTGGCATGAATTGTATTTTTATGAGTAATTAACTTGTTTTATATAAAACCAATTGTGAGTGAATCTGCCGTAAGCCAAAGAAGTATTGTACGTCTTCTACATCGTCATAAATGTCATACTTACCACATCAGTCTCCACCAGGAATTAACTGGTACGGATTTCATGAATCGCACTGAATTCTGCCGATGGGCTCAACCATCGGCGTTTAAAAATGTAAAGGTGACCTTTACTGTGCGACAGCGCTTTCACTGAGATAAAAAAAAAATGGTGGCATTTGATTACCTCTTTCGTGAATTTTTCCATTCAATTAATATGGTCGTATGGACCAGTTGCGGTCTATTTTTTTGTCTGTATTAATATTGCTCTGAAAAATTGGAAACTTACCGAGTGTCTCTATTATAGTAGTAGGTACTTTAGAAAAAAATAAGAGGTTTTTAGCGATACAAGTTTCGTGCGAATCGCTTGGCTAATATCAAATATTGTTTGAACTGCTTGAAAAGGCAAATAAATAAATAACACCGTTACAAAAAAGAAAATGTCGTATAAATCGGAGCAATCGTTTTTTTATTGCGTAATAATTTGATAAAAATTTATTTTTTATTTTTTTTTGTAGCCGCCGTTCTTTCTAATCTCTTCCCATACGACAGATTCCAATACCAAGGCTCCAACTTCAATTCATTCGCATTCACCAAATTCCTCTCAAAATCCACGTTACGCCCAAGGAATTCCACGATTATCCATCCCATTTTAACGCCTATATTTACGAGCCTTGGTGTATGATGAACAAAAATAAAAGGGAGCTGAATGAGGAGGTGAAGCAATCAGACCTCGAAGGATCCTTGAGATCGAACAAAACCTGGTCTAGGTCTTATTCAGGTTGGTTCGACCGGAAGTTAAGGGGTTCCGGAATCGGGAAATACTCGTGAAGGATCCTCAAGATCGGTTGGGATGAAATGATGCGAGGATAAGAGGCCGTTAAATCGGTTGTTTACGACGTCTTCGTTTTTCCCTTCTCGTCTGGTTCATGATGTCCCTACGTCATTCTTTATTCCATTGATTCACCCCCAAGGCCTCATGCTACACCGACCTGGTATAAAAGATGAAGACGAATCATGGGAGAGAGACAAGGAGAGTGATAGACAAGTGGTCTTGAGGGCACAGTCGAAATGGATGGACGAACAGGAAGAATCCCAGAGGATGGGCGCTGCCCAGGTGCATTATGCACCTGTAATGTGCCTCGTAGGATCATCGTACTCACATAGATATACACTTGAACCTAAGAGAAAAAATGGAGAACTAACTTGGCGGAGTTCAGATCGAAAGCAGAGAAAAGTGGAGGAAGGGGGTTTGGAGTTGGTCCCAACCCTCCTCTGGTGCACCACAACGGTATGCACTTACGAACACACTGCGAATCCTCCGCATAATCTACACGCTCTCTGTGCTTGAGAAGCAAAGAAGCGAGGGTTTGAAAAAAAGGAAAAGAAAAAAAAACGAGAAATGAATGCGATCGAAGAGAGAGAAGAATAGGATGAGAATTGAGGGAACAGAAGGAAGAAGAAGAAGCAGAGAATTGCGTCGGTGAGCTTCGATGTTGTACGAGATATAGATGCATACAGGGTGTCCCAAAATGCGTGGGTTCTAAGTCTGCATATTAAGGACACAACGAATTTTTTATGGGCACTTTTTTATTTTTATTATTATCCAAAATTGTACATGACACAATCGTCGTAATTAACTGAACGAAAAACCAAATAAATGCTTGCATGATTTTCACAGCCCAAATCGGGAAAATAAAATAAAAAGCTAGAACAAAATCGTATTCTTTGTATTGTAACGACGCAAACTTCAAATTCACCAAAATCCAATAGAATCGCAGATTCTAAAAGCTCATGATGATTCAGAATAATCGTAAATGACCTTAGTTAAAGCGTTATAGGTCTTCAGTTATTCGCAGTTTTTTTAAACTCGTAAGAATCCGAACGTACTTTGTTTTCCTTTTCAATTTTTTTTATTTTCAATTCTATCTGATATTATAATTTCGAGCTCAATGAACATCTTAATGAATGTTTGCGTAATTTGCATAACTCTACATTGACGAGAAAAATTTTGAAACTCGAAAAAATAAGATTACTTCGAATAACATTAATTAAAGTTGACATCTTTGGGTTCCACCAATGAGAAGTTGAATTTTTTGTCCTGCACATTAGCGTCAAATCGCGATATAAATAAAAACCAACTGAGCAACCAAGAAAGCTGAAAATGATTGAGGTGTAGCTGTAACTCTGCAACTTTGTTTGGGCAACATTGCTTCGTTCTCAGTTGTTCAGTTAGTTGTTATTGATAGAACGATTATTTGAGTAATATTCGAGCAAAAAATATTTCTAGATTCAGGCGAGGTATCTGACAAATTGCTTTAAGGACGTATGAACGATCCACGTAACTCCACAAATTTTCGAATTAAAAAATTGATTTTAAAAAATCAGCCATTTTTCTGGGGTTTCAAAAAAGTGTGAATGTTTCGGTAACTACAACACTTTAACTGGGCTCATATTTAGTTATTCTAGATAACGATGAAGTTTCCATTGTTGGAATGGAACGAACTATTTAAAAAAAACTTCATTTTTAATCTTATCCTAAATTATATTGTACAAGTATAGATCATTGATCAAGAATTCGAAAAAATCTCTGGTTACAATTGACCAAAAGATATTTGAAAAATAGAAAGAGAAATATTATATAAAAGAGAGAAAACATAAAAGAGAAAAACGCTTTTTAACGGTGGGAAATTCAACCCCATTTTAGTAATGTTAAATATACGACAAAGAATATTTTCAAAGTTTTTAATAAGTGTGCATATCTTGACAATTCTGCCTTACATTTTTATTTTATTGATTGTAGGAAAATGCGATATTGAAGATTTTACTCGACGACTATTTGGTTATTCGGTTATTGGCAGATATTTGGCTATTCTGTTCAACACTATCTTGTCCCTAACCCATAATATTATCCTCCGATTTTGGGACACCCTGTATATATATACATATATTCACACGACGTAATAGTGAACTCCCTCTCGACGATTTTTCTCTTTCTCTCGCTCTCGTTCACTCTCTATCTCGTCGTTGGACCTTCCCGCGTCTGCGGCGGACCATGGAACATAAAAACGTCGGGGGCGAATAATAATCCCGAGGCCGATCATTAAATTGTTCCGGCGATGATTAACACGGGGAGAGAAAGCGAGAAAGATAAAGAGTGAGAGAGAGGGAGTGAGAGAGGAGTGGAGGGAGAAGCAGGCACAGGTTAATTCTCCTGAGTGTGCCTCGCGCGTGGGAGTGCTTCCCTGATTGGTCAATTAACAAGTGCATTAGAAAATAATGAGGCTGCCCTTTCCTATAACCGCGCGATGTCCTACCTCATCGTCGCACGTACAGAAGTACACCGCACACACTACGGCTCTCCAGCTCACGTTTTGACGTTTCTCATTCATTCTTCAACCAAATAGCTTCTGATCAGAGCTTCTTGGCTAACATTTTTTCGTCAATCTCCATCCCCGATCGACTTTTTTCTATTTTTCAAATCTCAGATTTGCAAAGGCGCGGGGGTGGGGGGGGGGGGTAGGGAGGGAAAAAATTTTTGAAATGTTCGCCATTATTCATTTCGGGATTTGCCTTGAGTGAATTTCGTTTTCTTTTTTTAAATTTATATCTGTAGATTTTCAATAAAAATTTCTTTCATATTAAAATAAATGTAACAATTATTAATCCAAGGGTATGCAAATGTATTTCTATTTAGATATTTCTATTTCTATTTGTTATATTTTAAAGTTTTATATATTATTTTTCTCCTATATTAAATCAGATATTTTATTTATTTACTATGATTTCTATTTAAATATTTCGGTTACCATTTTTAATAACATACGTGCAATTTTCACGCGTATCTTCATGTTTTCACAGAAATATGGAAATGTAAGAAAATTCTTTTGTGTATCGTATTTTCCTAATTATAGGAAAAACGCAATGTTGCACATTTTAATTAAAAAATAATATAATTGAATCATAACCAAGCTACATCTTCACAAAGATGTCTATCCCTTTTGCCCTCGAACATATTTTTTGTCCTCTAAATAAAACGTTATTAATTCACCTTCGATAATTTGGTTCGCAAACACGCGAGCTTTTTTTTACTTTTAGGTGGTCCTCGCGATACGTCGTTAAAACATGTTTCTCTCAATGGATAGTTTACGAGACTGCGTAGTACATAACCCCCCCCCCCCACCCTACCTCCCGTGTAAAATGTTAAACGGAACGAGATACGTTTCAGACAAAAATACATAAGTGATATCCGTTTCCCGTGTGCGGTTGGGAATTGTTATCCTCTGTCCCTCCCTTCACCCCTTCAGCTATAGCAGGAAGCTCTCTAATATCGTGATTCACCTTCGTACTCGTTTTTATTACGTTTACGCTCGTTTTATAGCTCAGGTATAAAGGTCCCCGTATTTTACGTATAAACACGAGTCCCTTCTCACTTTCTTCGCCCTCCCCCCCTCCCCTCGGCCGCTGCTCCTTCTTAGGCACTCATCACCCTTTTCCTCTCGCGCATACCCACAATCTGTGCAATTGTAAGTAAGCTCTGCGGTAACCACGCGGATTTATGTAGCTGAAGGCTTTGCTAACTACATTGTGTTCTTTTTTTTTTGTTTCTCGCATGCCGCCACGTCGGTACGGACTATTAACTGTGGATCGGTCGTCAGTGTTGGTGCAATGCTGCTCAGAATGTTTCTTCTCTTTCTACGTCTCTTTCTTTATCTATTAATCTCTCTCTTTCTTGCACATCCCCTAGCTCTTCACTGGTAAATGTTTTTTTCAGTATGCAGGATTGCTCTTTTCTTTTTTCCTTTTCTCTTTCTTTTTTTCTCTCCCTCTCTCTCTCTTCGCGTCTCTCTTACTCATAGTGAGTGATGTTAACGACCTAAACGCTCGCGCGCGGTAGATCAGAATCGAAACCACCAGTAGCGAGGAGAATTCAACGAAACGAAAAGCATCAACTACCACATACGAAGCGACTGAGTTTTCTCTCACGATGAAGCTCTCCGAGCGCGAGAACTATGCGACACGTTTAACTCCCGAGCGACGAGGCTTCGTAAGACTGAATATATAGGGTGACCGTGAAGAATATGTTCCGTGGGACGAGCAATTCCAAAAGTGTTTTGAAAGATGTTAAGCCCAATAGAGTAGGGGTCGAAATTTAGTACTTATTGGGATAACATGGATTTACTTGGCATAAGAAATAAATCACTTTTTTTAATCCTCAACTGTGAATATTCACTTGATACTTTTTTGAACACTGTCTTATGACGATATTAAAAAATAAGCTCGGAAAAAAAGTTTTTAATGGCTGAAATTCATATAGTTACTAAATCTAAGGTCCCAGGTAAATTCAATCAAATTTAGTAACTACTTAATCGTTAAGCATATTTGATGAGGCTTTGTATGTTTGAAACGACGTCTGGAATGTTACTAAATCCACATAGTTACCAAGTGACCTCTATAACCCACATAGTTACCAAGTGACCTCTATAACCCACATAGTTACTAAATGACCTCTACGATGTTACCATATACCCATAGTTATTGAATACAAAGTCCATAGTCCCAAATAAAGTTAGTAACTACTTAATTATTAATCCTTCTCAATGGAGCTTAATTTGTTTCAAACGATCTCTGGAGTGACCACTTCTAAGAAACAGATCGAATTTTTGTCATATAGTTTCAAAATCTAATGTTGTTAAATCTAAAGTTACTAAAACAAGACAAACCGACTAAACTCGAAGAAAGTCGGGATCTACCCATTTTACACCCTTGGGTGATGAAACTTCATTTGTATAAAAAAAATAGAATTTCTAAAGCAAGCCCTTTCAAGGGACCGATTGAACTTCCGGTTTGCCAATATATACGCAGTGGGTAAACAACGCCTCGTGAATATGTAAGCGCCTTGTTTGTTCCAAATTATTCTTTAAAAAAAAATGTTTTTTTAGCTAATCGGTTTGCAAAAATCTTGAGAAAAAGAATAAATCAAAATTTACAACGTTTTCGGATTAGATATTCAAATATTTTTTACCCACTGCATATAGGGGCACTTCCGGTTCGAATGGTCCAAAAGAAAATATAGCATGGGGGTAGTGATGCCTCTTCTAAAATACGTTAAATAATTACCTAAAATATATTGGATTATCGTCGAAAGTATTATTATTTGCAGAATTTTATGAATTTTCACGGCTTTTAAATTTATAAATATAGAGTTTGTTTTGGCTTATTTGGATTAGAGTTTAAAGTATTTTACATAGACTACTGAAATTTGGTCTCAAACGTCTTTTATTGTATTTTGTATTACATTATTTTATCGATAATAGGTCGTGTAATTCTCAGTCGTTTGAAGGGGTGCCAAATCATAACGTTGTAAATCCCAAAAAAAGCATAGTTTTCAGTGGATATAAAAAAACAGTTTTAATTGTTAACAGTACAACTGTCTGTTTCGTCATATTGATATTATCACCGAATCACCGAACTTGATATTATACCGAGTTGCTGTGATAAAACGTATTTGAGTTCGAATGGGACTTACATCGTTATGGTTTCGCACCCCTCAATTGTTATTTTTCAAACTATGAAATTTCGAGCCCTCCAAATTTCTTGGGAAAATACTGTATCCCATAGACAGCTACAATATGATCCAATAAATCTGAGTGTAAGTACAGGATGGTCATTTACCATCAGTGTATCAAAACTCTCCCTTTACCAATCCCTTTTTTTGTTTTAAGATGTTTTTTAGTCGGTCTTCTGACCACCATGCTGTAAAAATGTATGTGTTCAGCCAAAAATTATTTACGATGAAGCTACCTATTCCACATTGTTTTTTGGACCACTCAGTTAGGGACACCCTGTAGATATGTATATATATAAATGGCGCGTTTTGCAAAGAACGAGAAACGGGATACGAGTTAGTGCTTCAGCATGCAGTGCAAGAGAGTTGCAACTACGTAGTAGATCCAACAGCAGTCACTTGAAAGTATCCCTTTTTCGCGGAACGATCGTTAACTCAACCCGATCGTACAGCTCCCCGACGCTCCTCAGTGAGTTTAACTTTCCTCTCCTTCGTCTTCTTCTCCTTACTTCTTCTTCGTCTTCGTCTTGTAGTTACTTCAACGACGACGACGACAAAGATTTCTCCACTTCCGTTCGAGACTTCAAGACCGAAACGATTGACTCTCTGCGAGGAAGTACTACGTACCGAGATCATTCGGTGGAGAAAGAAGAGTGTCGTCAAGCTACGAAATTGGCTGTGCAATGTGCGAGTACAAGCGATATTGTCAATTGAAAATACCTGGGAATAACGCTATTCATTTTTTTTTTTGTATTGTGTCCGTTTTTTTGGATTCCCTTTAGTTTTTTTTCTTGTTTTACTAAGCTCTTGTTAAAGGTATTATTTATGAGTGACACGTGTCAGAGAGAATTGACGAGATGTTTCAAGGATCCTAGACACTTATTTGAGGTGAAAGAGGGAAAAGAATCAGTGTGGAAAAACACTCTGTTTTTCACTAAGCCTTTAAACTCAACTTCGTAAACTTCAACTTCAACTCCAACTTCTTCAACAACAACTCCAAAGCCTTTACCAAAGCCAAACGTTTTTTGTATGAAAATACAAAGATGCACGTTTGGGTTCGTTGCATAATTAGAAAACAACTCTTTTTTATTATTATATTGTTAGTTTAAATTGTGGGGAAATTTGAATTGTCGATCTC
Source organism: Ophioninae sp. A BG-2022a (assembly GCA_030523105.1). NCBI lineage: Eukaryota > Metazoa > Arthropoda > Insecta > Hymenoptera > Ichneumonidae > Ophioninae sp. A BG-2022a. Next base: position 23,154 of record JAPYZI010001680.1, read on the forward strand.
AAACTGGACGTTTCAGGATATTGATTATACATTTGCGGAGCTAAGTACAACAAAAAGAATTTTCAGCTTGAAACTTCGTTTTTACCAGATTATTACTCATGATCAGTCTTGGTGTCGAATAGTCCTCAGGAATGAATGACCTGGCGATCGGTTTGAAAAGGTTCACTTTTTTACTCCAATCGGCTTAAATAGTACAAAGCTATTGTCATCGGTGAAGACACATTATGGAACTTACAGCTTTTCTGATTATCTCACGCTTATTTTCACACCAATTGCTGATCAAGTCCCAAAAAAGGGGACGGCGGATACCTGTCCTTGAATACCTGAAAAAGGGGACCTGTCCTTGAATACCTGATGATGGTCTGATATTAATTGAGCGAAGCAGAAAATGGCAGTACTTTTCATGTATTCCAGTATTTTCGGTTGGAAACAATATTGCCCATTGCCCTTATAGCAGATAGGAACAGCATTTTTCTAATGCAGAAATCTAGATGCCAAGAAGATTTTCTGGTATTTCCAGTTTTCCAAAATTGTGATATCTCGTTCCTCAATTTTCTGGTACATCCGGATTTCTGGAATTTCTACTTATCTGGTATTTATAGTTTTCCGTGTGCAATTTTTGTGATGGGAAAAGTACTGCCCTTGTGGGCAAATAAGAGCAGTATTTTTCCCGAACCCAGAAATTCTATATGAGAACTGGATATACTAGAAACGTTTCTAGTATTTCTAATTTCACGTGCAGAATTTCTGGTCTGATAAAAGTACTGTTTTTATCTAAGAGAATTTTTCGTAACCGATATATTTTTCACGAAGTATCAGAAAATTATGTGGTATGTCTAGTTTCACGAGCTCTCAGATAAGAGCAATTTTATTTTCAGGACAAAAATTCTACACGCGAAACTAGGAATAGCATAAAATTTTCCGACACTTCGTGAACAAATTTTTGGGCAATAAATTCTGCCAGGAAAACCTACGAATACCAGACAATTTTTTTATGTTTCCCGTGTGAAATTTGTAAATAAAAAAAAATGTCACAGTCGATGAAAAAATTTTACATCGAAAACTGGAAAAACCAGAGAAATTTTCTGGTTTTTCCAGTTTCGCGTGTGGAATAACAAAAAAGTACCTACTCTGAAGACGTCGATTACGTGAAAACTCTGGCCTCCCTAGCTAATATCAAACCACCATCACGTCTAGGTGTTTCCAGGGTTGAACTTGGATGAAACTTCGTCGACGTCAATAACGATGCGACAGTTTTCACGTAATCGAAGTCTTCAGGTAAACGTTCAATTTTACACATCACGACTAGACGTATAGGTGTATACGTAACAGGAACGTGAAGTTGACACTTCTTGTTGCGAGCAATAAGGGAAAGCACGGGTGTATACACGGTCGAACGATCGTTGACGAAAGGTGTTGGAAAATCGGATGAAATTATAATTCGATATACGAGCGTATCTGGCGTCACAAAGGTTTCGTTTGATACGCTTTTGAGCTCCGCCCCCCCTTCGCACCGTTTGTATCTCTCTCTCTCTCTCTCTCTCTCTTTCTCTCGCGATCAAAGCGAGCTGCGAGCGAGACGGAAATACCAAGAGAAAAGATATAAAATCATTTGGAAACTATTAACGCGAACGCTTTTGCCTGTGGGGTGAAACGTGCGGCTGCTGATGATGAAATCATGATTTCATTCGTCACGCGCGTTACACCACGCGGCTTTTGAATAGACAGCGAGAGAATTTTCCCCGGATCACCACGAGAACGGAATATAACACGTACACGCGTATGAATTCATTTCCCTGTTTGTATGGACTGTCAATCGAGCGTTTCTACCGAATCTCGATGCCTCGGTTATAATGTATCGCGAAACCGCGTTTCCTCTTTCTCCCCATATCCAATGATTTACAACGTGGTGATTCAATTATTGGGTATTGTATAATCAGATTTCATTAATACGTCGATTATGCAAGAAACGGTTGGTTTATTATCGGGAAAATACTTCGTTGTACGGTGAGAAATAATTTATGGGTAACGAATGAAATTTTAATTGGATATTGGAGTCAATTTTGAAAAATATTGTTACGGTCAAATTATTTGTGTGACGCGGATGGAAAAATTACGGAGCGTGCTTTGAATATTGGAAATGATGAAGGAAACAATTATTTATGAAAATCCTAATGGCAGTTTAGTTCAAGGAAATCATAAAGTATTGGATGTTCGTGGAAAACGCTATTTTACTACAAAAATTATACCTTTGTCATCCGTTTATTATCATTGATTGAAGTTTAGAAGTAGGTAATAGCCCTTAGATGTGCCACTTGAAGAAAGCTGAAGTACTGTCCAATGCTGGGGAATATCAGATCTCAATGTCGATGGGTAGGTCAGTTTTCAACAGTGCATCTACTGATGGTTAAAATCAACATCTAAATTTTTATGAATAATTAGGGTGATTTGATTTTTTGTTCATTTGGAAAATGACAATCCATTAAGGATGTGTTGCCACTGATTTTAAATGAACATCATTTGGTAGATGGTCAAAAACTGTACTGGAAGATCTATTTTATTTAACAAATTGATTAATTCGAACTTATAACGAAACAGTTATTTAACGAATGTACGCATGAAGCATAAAAATGATCATAAATTTGATAAACATTTTTTTAATAATGTACAAAAGTGTGATATTGAAATATACAGTATCGAGAGACAATGAATATTACTTCTAAAGATCTTAACCCTAAGTTCTTCAATGCACGAAAATAAATAAAATAAAAAACAAAATTGAATTATTTAAAAAATGTATAATAATAAAAAATGTATAATGTATAACTGTAATGTATAAGTATGAATGTTTAATGTATAATCAAAAATGTATAATAATAAAAAGAAGAATTCAAGAATAAAAAAGTTGTTAAGTTCTATAAAAAGACATTACTGTATTCCAAATAAAGATACGTTAAGCGTACCATTTATCGTTCATCGTCGAACATTCCGATTGGTGCCGCACGGCCAAAAATTCCCGCAGCCACTTTCGCGTTCTGCGGTACCACAAATACTGCAACAATTTTCTTCTCATACAAATATAATGATGATGACGTAACGAGATACGAGAGTAATAATTGTACGGTGTGCACGAACGTCGATTATCTCGATCGTTGATCGTCGTCGTGGTACGTGTATAGTAATATGGGCCGAAACGACCGGAAGGTCGGACCCGTCTTACCACCGATTAGTAAGAACGTTTACTCGATGTAACGAAAATACCGCGCGTGTGTATTTCGCAACAGGTGTAAGTGAACACATACGTACACAAACTGGAATACACGCAGCAACCAGCAAAAGAGCTTGATTCTCGTTAATATTCTACGCTGAGCTTATTCCTTTTCTGCCTCGCCCTTGCATCCACAAGATTCTCACTCCTCCGAGGCCCCACGGTACCTCTCTTCCTATCTCTCTCCAGTTACCTCTTCCTTCAAGTTAATGCTTCACTGAAACGTTTTTTTTTCCTCAGTTCCTACGATACTTGTTTGGTGCAGACATCTGCGCAGCCGGTACAGTTTCACGTACATCAAACGTAGTCCGAACCGGGGTAGGCTCGGAAAGATACTACGGACGACGTAGTACCACGTGTGCGTTTCTCTATGCAATTTCCGCGGGAGAAATAATGGTCGTTCGCTTTTAAATAATGGGTCGCCTTGAGTCCCCGGTGATTTACGATGGAGTCACCGATACGAATGACCACGGAACTTGTGGGCGAAAGAGGGAGAAACCTAGAAGAGAACGCATTGTGGGTCTGACGACGGAGATGGAAAATCCACATATATCGTTAAATCATCGCGAACGTTACAATTACCTAGTTAACCCTATCTATCCGTCTCGTACTTTCCTATACTTTGGATTTCGCTATTTATCGAATACCTCGTGTTCTTGAGTTCTTGAACCACGCCAACATTCCGATATACACCTGGTGTAGAAGCCAATGCGTCATTCAAAGTCACGCTGAAAGATAACGATTAACGTAACTGACCCATGTTAGTTCCAGTACCCAATAAAGCCCACGTTTTAAATTTACAAAACTACAAAATCAAACGGATTAAGCTCTTATTGTCAAGTGTCTAACTTTGAATGACCGCAATTGCCATAGCAACCGCCGCGATATGGCGAACCCAAACAAATTTTCAGTCGATAGGAAGCAGCGCGTGCGAGCGCACGTAGGCGTTTCTTAAATTTTGACGTACAACAAACTTTCGAAAGCAAACAATGCTTTCAATATTACTTAGTGAATATTTATTGTAATTATGTGTAGTGGTTTATCAGAATTTAAAGTAACAATTGGAGATTGTGTATTAAAAAAAATAATTTTGTACGAAGTTACAGCGGGTATGGCCTGATTAAGAAACAGTGGTCTGAATAAGGCCCAGAACTCGCTTTTTTAACCGTCCGGTCAATGACCAGGTACCCGGGTATCCATTTCAGCTTTGCAGATAGAATTGATTAACTTTTTGTTTAAAAAACTGTATAACCGTAGTTTGAAACCCAATTTTTGTCAAATTTTTTTATAATCAATTATTTAATAATAGTTATTAACTATGAAACTTGATACCTCCTTCGTTCAATAACCAGGTACGATATTGTTTATTATTTATTTAGAAGTCAAATTACCTCAATACTTTAATAGGTCGTCTCTTTAGTGTGTATAAGCTGGACATTCATGTATAATAGCTTCAGTGGGTACCCGGGTGCCTGGTTATTGAACGAAGGAGGTATCAAGATTGATAGTTAATAACTATTATTAAATAATTGATTATAAACAAATTTGACAAAAATTGGATTTCAAACTCCTTGAATTTCGGGGATCCAGATGGTTATACAGTTTTTTAGGGAAAAAGTTGATAAATTCTATCTGCAAAGCTGAAACGGATACCCGGGAACCTGGTCTTTGACCGGACGGTTAAAAAAAGCTCACAATTAATAGTGCACATTATTAACTGAACCAAAATTATTATTAATACGTTGATTATTGAATAAATGATTGAATAAACACTGTTTTATTTCAACGTTCATAGTTTTTTGTACTGAAAAACAAGTAACGTGGGTCTTACATGGGTCAGGTATCTTATTTAAAGTTCCGCTGGAGCAAGGCTAGAGATTCAGTAGCTTTGACTGCGGAAACCACCAACTCTGTTCCCTACTGTTTCTATCATCGAAGCATTAAGCCTCGGCGTTAATTGTTACCGGAAGCGTACCGATGTCCCTCGTCAGCATCGGATGTGGATCCAAAACACACGTTCGCGGTCCCCACTGGGGGAGTGTGGGATAGAGGATAGGGGATATTGGAAGAGAACCTTCCACCATTGTATACAATGAGATCGGTGGATCCTGGAATAACAGAGATCGCCCATCAAAAATTCCGTTTGTCCGGACTTTGGTCAACTCCTAGTTACTCTTCTCTCCTCTGCATTCTCGCTTTCCTACTACGTCGCGGGGCTGCGCTCTTTTTTTTTCCAGTAGCTTTACGTTTGCGGAAATTCAAGTGGTAAACTGCGTCATAAATGTTCACTGCGGTTTCTGAATTATGAAGCTGAACTAGCTGAAGCATCGTCCCGTTTGACTGGACTGGTTATTTTCTTTTTTTCAATCTTTTTATAAATGCGATAACAATAAACTCTGAAGAATCTTGGCCTTTCACGCGCCGTCCGAATCAACGAAAATTGATGCATTTTCTTTGTCTACCTCTTTATCTCCAATTCCCAATGATTTTCAAGCGCAATCGATGTCGAAATGGAACTTTAGAACGAAGATATTTTTTTGTTCAAAAGTCACGAGCGATTTCCAGGACCACGTTGGGTAAGGCCTGCAACTACAAAAGGTGGTCCTACGTTGCGTGGACCACATTCGTCACGCGACTAACGAATGCTCTCCCCATTTTCATACGTGCTTCTTTATACAACGATAAAAAGTGGATTTTCACAGATGGGAGGGAATAAAACGAGGTTATGCAAGTGAGAAGCAAAAAGCAGAGGTGAAGAGGCTCGCAGGTCTGGACTTCTCTTCGGGGCAGTCAGCAAGGGCCCGGTAGAATTAAAGTGAGCTAGGAAGGTGTATGCCTATGTATGTTTAATCGCGATCGAGTATTCCGTTTGGAGGCTACAAAAGCCTACGCTCCATGGATGGACGAGGATAAGGACGAGGCAGGGAAGAGGGTGAGAAAGAGAGATAGATGGAGTGGGAAGGGGGGAGAATCAGGATGCAATTGCGCGACAGCTCTCATCTAAGTCGACCGAGGGAAAGACAGGGATAGACGTAGAGGTGAGAATAGTGAGAGAGAGAGAGAGAGAGAGAGAGAGAGAGAGGTTTGGTGAGAGATGAGGAGAAACGCAGGCTCGTGAAATGAACGAGGCGGTCTACCTTTGCACAACGGTGTAGCACCGGCCAATATGTAATTTTCTGTCCTTTGCACTCCGTCGGCTTGGGGAACCGTTGCATCGAGATCGTTCTCATACTCCTAGCACCTTTATCACTACTATACATTGTCCGTACCATAAATGTACAATATATATGTATTTATGGATTAGACGAGATGCAACCCCTCTTGGTACTCCTCCACCCCCTCTATCCTTCATATACATATGTATAAGTTTTTATGAGGGTGCACATACGGTGCATCGAAGGGCCTTTGCCACGTTCAACGCGGCCTTCGCGTCCCACGACTTTATTTATTATTCCACTTTTTTGTTCCGTCATAAAGATTGATGAAAAAACGTACAGCGACGAGAGGACGAACGATTATACCCTTCCAAAGGATTTTTTTATTAACTGGCTGTATTTTTAAAAAAACGACGAATGCATCCGGATAATTGGGTTTATGCAGAATAGTTTAACTATGGTCCTAGAAGGGGGTATACTCTGATGGGAATTTCCGACGAAAGCTACATTTGTTTTATAACGTTTGCCTGCGTGTAAAACTGGCTCGGGATATTATTCTTTTTTTTTTAATGACGTTGAGGAAATTGATTGATTTGATTGGACGATCTACGAAATCCGGGTAGCATCGAAGGGCCTTGCACGGATGGACGTACGGGATAGATATTCAAAAATCGCTAAAATTTTTGAAAATTTGATAAATTATAGTTTTAAGGTATCACTGGATAGAGCGTCTGGCAAAAATTAGTCTATAATGCGGAGTTCGTGGATTTGCAAGTCTGACTCGTGTCGTACCTATTTAACCTTCTAAATAGCTAATTTTAATAAACACTCAGAAATATTAAGTTTCCACTTTTAACAATAATTGAAAGCAAAATCGACGATATTGGCATGTTCCTGACTCAGTTTCGTCAGTGACTGTACATCCGCTTAAACTGTTTAAGAAGAAATATTCACGATTTTCAAATATAATTCATACGTTCAGATAATCCTATTATTATCGATACTTTTCCAATAATCTTATATGAATATTGAGAGTTCCAATGAGTACTGATTAATTTATTGTGAAAATAAATCGTTCGCTGATTTATAAATTGACTGCCAAACACGAAAACGCAGTCTATATATTTGATACTTAGCCCCATTATTCGCTTGATTCTACATCGTGATGATATAATATTTTCAGAATTTACGGTGATTTAGAACCATTATCAACTATCAAAATCTATAATTCCACTAACTTTTTACGAATTTTGACGATCTTTTAATACCTATCCAGAAATACCATATGGATCGAAGAGTCAGTATTACTAGAACTTAGTGGCCAGTCGAAGGGTGGCAGAGCACGGTTACCCATCGAAGTATTGACTTACGCAATCGTTATAGCAAACGGGAGCCATAGACGCCATTCACAGACCGGATGACCGATTCGTTCGATTCAATGGCGCAGCGAACACGTGAGATAAATTCACATGGTGCATATTAACCCCGTATCGATATTTACGGATTAAAATGTTATCGACGAAGAAAATATTGTGGTACTGTGTAGACACGAGAGCGGGCACGACAAAAAGTCGCAGTCGATGTCAATTTACGGGGAGTATCCCCTCGAATGTCAAATTATTCATGCTCTGAACGACGACAAATCCTGGGCCATCCGACCACTTTGAGTCGATAATACATATATTTAAGACCTCTCTCTCTCTCTCTCTCTCTCTTTTTCTCTCACTCTTTCTATCTATTTATCTCTCTCTCTCTCTCTCTCTCTCACTCTCTGTCCTACACTGTTTCCGATCAAATCGCACACGTTTTTTCCCCCACTGGTCACAAACTACTCGTCGATTCTCCCCTCGCTCTGTGACTTATGCAACATTGATGATCGCGGTTCCGGAATTACACGTACCCATCGACGAATAGACGGAATCCTTTTTCCGATTTTCTGTTTCCAACGCGCCAGAGATTTACGATAAGGAAAAGTGGGTGGATGGTAAAAAAATCTCGGAGAACGTCACTCAGCGAAAAAAAACTTAATCGCATACAGCCACTTGAAAATTTCGATCAAATTCACTGTGCGGTGTTGCTAGATAGTGCACTATGATGAGCAAAAGACTTTTCGAATCGTTTCGACAAAATAGTCCCCAATTTCGAAGTGAATTTTTCCCGATTTCCATACGATGCGCGATCGTACATTTTTTCACGACTTAACTCGATTCGTCCTGATGTCAACTGTCAGTTCTTTAAGTTCACTACAAAATAAATAGCGATCTATTTGAAATGCCAGCTCGTTTTGAGACACCCAGTGTTAGCCAAATTCTTTTGTTTTTTATGAAGGGATACCATTGTTCAGAAACTTTTGGAATACATATGAACACACACACCATATCTATCGGCTAGCTAGTCGGTGGATTTGCGTCCCTGCGATTATCGACTAATGAGTTGAAAATTCAAGACTAGACAGTACCACAAGCGGCATGTGTACAGACCACTGAACATTCTATAAGCGTTCAGCTGCTGTTAAAGGCATGACGAACACGCCTCCGTCCATTTCGAAGTTTTGAAACCACTGTTCTCTCAATCGGCTGAACCAATCGGCATGAAATTTGTTATGTGCATTCAAGACATTGACACCGACGGCCTCCTGCTCCCCATTTTGGATAAAAACGTTTAATTCTTCAAAAATCGCGGTTTTAAAAGTTTCGACTATATCTCTCGCGCTCGTGTGTAGCCTGGTAACGCAGTAATGCTCTTAACAGGAGCTTCCGCATTGACTACTTCAGACATAGGCAATATATGTTTGGGTGTGTGTTATTTGAGATTGCTCGAGAGCTCAATAAATGATGTACATGTGCCTTTTCGTGTAATATGGAGAGTCTGAGGTTCAGCGAGGGATGCATGAACAAACGAATAATTCGAATGATCTACTTACATGAATGATTGACGGGTGGGTACTACGAGGCAAGTGGAAGATTTAATGATGATTTTGAGGAACTTACCTGTAAGATAAAAATAAAAGGTATTAGTCCAGTGCACAGTTGGCACGTATCATTGATATATTATCGATATATTTACTGTAGGTAAAAAAAATATTCAATGCAAATTTACTCGAAATCGATGCAAATTTGGCTTTATTTTTTGTTAGTTTTACTACAATTTGTAGAAACAAACGACATGTATATTTGGGATAATACATGGTATACAAAAATTAGGTAAAGTGACAAGTTGTGAAAGGCCAAATACTCGTTTACCCACTGTACGTACACTGAAAAAGGTGTAGGATATGTTCATAGTTTTATTTTAGTTTGAGGTGTTTCGAGAGAACGACAATATTTTATACCTTAATTACTAATGATATTGTGATTCTTATTAATATTTCAGCACATTGGCATCAATTCCACACACATGTTAATCGCAATCAGCAATTTTGAGGAACAAGCTAATCTTTCGTGGTTTTGTACTCATAATAGAGTAATTAATTAAACATATATAAATAGAGAATCTTTATAGTGGATAGTACCAAACGACCTTAATAGTAAATGTGAGAATAAAGAAAATTGAAGACAAAGCGCAATTAAGTGTTTTGTTAAAAAGAAATAAACTATACGACACCGAATCTAATTAAGGAACGCATGGATGTTACATCAGGGAAGCCTGTGCTTTCATACTCCAAGGTGAAAAAGTGGGTAATTTTGAAGATCAAAAGGTAATTGAGGCGGTTGAGCAGTCTTTTGAAGAGTTGGCAGAATCTGCCTATAGAAAAAGGCATATCGATGCTGGAGCACCTATGGATCAAGTGTATCGTGATTAGCGAAAAGAATACAGAAAAACGAAAAGATGGTTTTGTCAGATTTCAAGTTCCTTGTTCAGGCCGATAAATTTTCGAGAACTTTTCGATCCTAGGACGTGTTCCCAAGAGTGATGGAGTACAACTACAAAGTATTATCGAGTGAGAGACAAAAAAACACTTCAGTGGATCCCGCCCTACGTTTCGTCGTCCTCAACTGATGTAGGATCAATCAAGACGAGTAAAGTAAGAAACAGAGAGGGAAAAAAAAGAAACCAAGCTTTTCGCAGTACGTAGCAGCGGGATTTTCATCGTCTTTTTCAAGTCACGAGTTAGAGTGGCTGATGGGAAACGTTTAGACACTTTTGGGAAAACAGGGAAAGAGGGAGCCTAGTCGTCTTGGAGCCATAAGCCCAGAAAGTCTATCTTACTTCGCTTTTCCTTTTTTCCTCGTGGAAAAGTGTTTTCAGATCGAACGCGAATGTATATTTTATTTAAGCCGCTCGATCAGCATTATCGTGCGAGTTGCCCCGATGAAAATAAGAGAGCTTGAGGTGGCGCGAGGTTTCCGTTGTTTTCTCATTTTTTTTTCTTTGCTCTCTCTTTTTTCATTCAACCCTCGGAATTGACTCGGCACTTGGAAGTGGTCCCGAACAAGGGTTGGCAAACCCTTCGCAAAAACCCCCCTCCCCCCTTAAGGACTCTGTATGTGCTCGTCGTCGTCGTAGCCGACGACGACGACGACACTCATCCATTATAGATAAGTTTGAGGCTATGTGCCGAGAAGCAGCGAAGTTAAACTACGTGCACACGACACAGTAGCTCACCACGACTAAACCATTTCCCCATGCAAATTCGAACAGGCCGGCGCATAGAGGGAAGAAAAGGATCAGGTGTGCAAAGAACAATGGTATATCAAGGTATCTCTTGTTCCTCAAAGTCAATATTTTTTTAACGCGTATCTCCTAATTTTATTAGTTTCTAAAACGTTTTCAAAATATCTTGAAAACGCAGGTACATTAAAGTATTACTAAATGTTTATTAAAAGATAGCTGAAATTGAAAATTTGAGGTTTTGTAGTTGATGATGGAATTATGATAGGGGAATTATTTTAGATTTTTTTAGTAAATTATTTACCAGTTGTAGAAGCAGATGCAGATTGATATTCCTGAGTTTCGTCGATGTCACGTGCTTAGTTTTCATAAAATTGATGACCGGTGTCAACGATATTTAGGAGCTCGAAAAATGGACCAGTAGAAAAAAATCGCCAAGTTTTTGAGGACGTTTAAACATTGATAGTTCTTGATATATTAATAAAACATGAATTACTTAGAACTATTTATGTGTGTATATATATATATATATATATATATATATATATATATATATACATATTTAATCTTTGCAAAACGAATGGAACTAATTAATCGTGAATTCTTAAAATGTTACATCATCAACATTCAGGCTGGACCAGGCTGGGATTCAAATGAATCAAATGCGTCGTCACGTTTGGCATTTACTTTATACATGAGTCAAAGATTTATTTTAACGATGAGTTAATCAGCAATGATCGGAAAACTTAATACATATTGAGTTTTTGGATCACTATTGATAATAAGATATACAAAACGTAATAATCAAATAAAAAAATGAAGAAACTTTGTTAGATGGTTGCAACAGATGTAGAATCACTGACAACATTTCAGTCAAGCACATGCCAATAATCATCAAATTTGACATTGATTAGTATCGAAACTGAGAAATAAATATTTCAAAGTATTAATTTAATACCAAATCAGCTACCTGTATCTTGCAAAAAGTGAATTTTCAAAATGACCTGCCGGATACACAAAAAATCGTAAAAACAACAATTAAAAGATGCTAAATAAAGCTGGCTTTGTATACTTCAAAATTCCGTTTATTAAATCGGTGAAAAATTTTTTCGCCGAGATATTCGATTTTTTGTCCCGATAGAAATTTTACATGGTACCTAAGACTTTTGAGCAAGACTCTACATATATGATATATATACATAAAACAGCCTCTTTGCAAAGACTTTTGAAAGATCAAGGTCGCATAATGAATGAAACGTTCAATAACATTCTGATCAGTGATCCATATCATAGAAAAATATAAATACTAATAATTTTACCTTCGCTCAGAGGACAAGCTGTACGAGACGGTTCAACTGTTTTTTTTTTACGCAATAATTATTTTGGGAGCCACTCGAAGTAACATGTTTCGAAACATTATTAGAAGTTAACCCGTCGATTTGCTTACGAATTTATAATGATGACGTTGTAAATCTTTATTTACTCGGGACCGTGATGATTCTTCGATTCTAAGGATAAGACAAATCCTCTGACAGGTACGAAGTTTCTTTTCCGTAAAGCTTTTCCTATTTCATTCCCACGCAATCCCTAGTCAAATACGTAGTCCAAAATGGTGATACTTAATATTATTATTATTTTCGTTATTGTTGCTGCTAATGAAAATTTTGTGGAGTTAACGAGGCGCCGATGGATATGATTGAAAAAAAAAGAAAAAAAAAAAACGGAGTATAGTCGAAGATAATTGAGGCCTTCGAAAATGAAGTGACAGTTCAACGTTTTGACTGATCGACCGGTTTCTAGCGGAGGCTCCGCGCACGAGAGCCTCCGGGCTAGATTTTGATTTCTTTCTACTCGCTGCGATTCATTCGTTGCTTGATAATAATGTTCCGAGCTTGGTGCAAAAAAAAAATAGAAATCGTTTTTGATTTCTAGATGCCTCGAGGGACCATATGGGAGGAATCGTTTTGTCGTGCAGGGCGCGAAAGAACTCTCGGGTATGTAGTCCCATAAGAATCAACGCTAATTCACGAGAGAATTAGCCTGTTCATATCAAACGAAATTTTATTTCTGTTGTGGCCTGTTAAACATTTTAGATCGTGACATGATTAATTAACTTCGGTTTTACGTTTCAATTGATTACGAGTGGTTCGAAGACGAATAAATTCATCAAAATGATTATTTATTGACGAATTTATTGAATGGAAACGTAGGTAAGTTAAATTAGATTTATCATTTGCTGTAACGAAATCACGCGATTTAGGAGAGAAAAATGGTATTTTGTTATAAAGCGATACTGATAAAAAGATATTTTTCCATAAGCTACATTGTTAAATTCATATGATTATAACCACTAAAGTATTTACTGGAAAATTTTTAAATCATTAATGTATTATAATTCTATGAATAATACATAATATATAGTGTATATAATACTATATAACGTACAGAATAATAATAGTGTATATAATTCTATTAAAAGAAGATACTCATCAACTTTTCAATAGTTTTGGAAATTTCCAGTATGAATCCAGTAATAACTTACTTACGGAGTGATTATTGTCCAAGATTATAATTTGTAGATCACGGTTGCAGATAAATGAGAATACTAACGAAAGTATCTTTAGTTAGTAGTAGTTAGTTAGTTACTATCTTTAGTATCATTAGTTAGGAAACCTAGCGCGGAAACCTAGCGCGTGGGTGGACGGCACAAAACCTAATGCATCAGCACATTACGGAGAAGGGGATTGATGTATGCGTACTGTCTGAACAGTACAAATGTTTAGTTACTAACATACTAACGAATGTTTAGTTACTAGCATACTAACGAATATTTAGTTACTAGCATACTAACGAATGTTTAGTTACTAGCATACTAACGAATGTTTAGTTACTAACATACTAACGAATGTTTAGTTACTAGCATACTAACGAATGTTTAGTTACTAGCATACTAACGAATGTTTAGTTACTAGCATACTAACGAATGTTTAGTT
>JAPYZI010001681.1:0-30321 GCA_030523105.1 Ophioninae sp. A BG-2022a
GCGGAAAATTTCCGATTAAATACAACCTTTTAATACTCAAAAAACGGAAAAAAAATTTTTTCGACCTCCCAGGCCCATCTTGCCGAAATCTCAAAAATCACGATATTTCAATAGGTCGTAGGGCGAGCTTCTTATATGATATCGAAAGACATTTGGAGGGTTTGGAAAAGGTTTTTGCCTACCTTAAATAATGGCGTTGGATTTGTATCGATATCTCTTATAGTTTTCCCGGAAAATCCACTTGAAAAATCGCTAAAAAAAACGCAAAGGGGTATGTATGGAAAAATTTGCAAAAATGGATGGTCCAACTTTGAAATTCTGCCAAAAATCGAAAAATCATCGGACATTAATGATTAAAAAAGCATTTTGAAGAGAAAATCATAACGAAGAGATTGACCGCAAAGTGGAGTACCAAATCCCAAAGGAAAAAAAGTTATCGATGATTTAGTGAAAAAACGTATTTTGCCCAAAAATCGAAAAAAAATTTTGATTTTTAATATTTTTTTTAATGCTCCATTTAGATGTAATTTGATCCCCTGACCACGAATATACCATTTATTTCCCCGAAAACCCAAAATTTCGAGGGGAAAATGTCCAAAAGATATTCTACAAACGTTTCTTTTGCATTTTCCCAGTCCAATTTTGTACTTTCGGCAAAAACTCGTGTATAATCGTAATCAGCGGAAAATTTACGATCGAATAGACCCTTTCACTAGCTCAAAAACGGAAGAAAAATGTTTCGACTTCCCCCGGCCACTTTTCCGGAATCTTGAAAATCACGAAATTCTCAACTTAGTGTTCACCAATAATTATAAAATGTCACTACTCTTTTCTATTGAGATTCTTCGACGATTTTGATCGCTGGTGAATTCCGCTGACATCGTAGCCACGAGAAATAAGTGATATTGGCATAAAGTTTGATTGTGTCATAACTTATAAAATTTGCATCGTTGGAGCGCAGCATTTTTTATTTCCCTTTACCATTTGTATTAGAATTGTAAAAATTAAATGAATGAAAATACAATTAAATTTTCCCTTGATATTTTTATCTCAATTCAATAAAAACGAAAAAAAAACACGAAAGATGAATAAGTAAGTTAATTTATTGTTGAATACACATCGATTCATGATCCGCATCAGCCATCTTGAATTTTTCATTCGACTCGAGTCTGCGGTCCTCCAAAAAAAAAAAAAAAAAAAAAACTAAAGTCCAACGTATAAATATGCGGATCTCCGTGCGAACCCTCGAGACCGCTCAACCCGAGTAAATAATGTGCGGTTGCGGGGAAAAAGGTGACGTAACAAAGAGAATAATTTATCGTTGTTGATGCGCGGTCGGGGATGTGGCAAAAAAAAAAAGAAAGAAAAAAAAAAACGTGGTGTCGTGCATTTACGACTTTGACGTATGATGTGGAAAATCCGCCACGATTTTCCGAGTTTCTCGGGTTTAATGTTTGCCTGAAAGCAAGGTTAGAGCGGGATCTCCGTGATGACGTCGTTTCCGCTGTGTTAAACGAGAATATACGTGAAGTCACGAGTAGCTATGCAACCCGTGTCGCATCATCGAAAGTGTCCTCTTTCGTGGGCCTCTCGACCCCTCGACGAGTTCGAGCTTTTGCGAAATTCAGTTTGACAAATCGTCTACGATCCATCATTTCATACTCGCTTGGAGAATTATGCAACCAGAGAGCGCAATTGTCGTAACTCGAGTTTTACGGAGCGTCATCTTCGTAGAACTTCTACCTCTTATGATAATTGATGTTTTATTGGGTGGATATAAAAAATCGCCGTTATTCATGATAATTTAACGAATTATAGTTCTTTGTAGAATAATAATAGTATATAATAATAATAATTTTAGCATTTTTTTTAGCACTAATAATAAATAATATAATATTATAACTATATAATACAATATAATAACAATAATTATTAATTATTATTATTGTTATTATATAATACTGCATAATAACAATAATAATTTTAGAATTTTTCGTAGTAGTTATAATAATAGTACATAAATGAATTCATTCACTCATTCAATATTATTATGAATAATTAATAAATTTATTCATTCATTCACTATTATTACGAATTATCAACGAATTTATTCATTCATACATGAATGAAGGAATGAATAAATCGATGAATGCATGAATGAATCACTGAATTATTAAACGAATAATTGTGCGAATGAATAAATTAACGAACGCATGAATTAATCAACGGATGAGCACATGAATGATTATATAAATCCTTAAACAAATAATTCAATTGATAAATTACTAAATGAATGAATTAATGATTGAACGAACTCATAAATAATCAACGGAATAAATGAACAAGCGAATAAATGAATGAATTAATATATCAATGATATATTAATAAATGAATGAATTTATTAATACATTTTTTAAAATGCGCGTGCGAATATGACGTGACGTTGCGGACCCCACGGAAATCAGGGCGCTGTAGATAGTAACTCGCCTTGAAGCTCGCGTTCCTGCGTTCGTTGGGTGCACAGCACCAATTGAGGTTACGCAATTTCTCTACAGCGTGTAGTGCATTAATTACAGCGTTTCACCCCGGCACGAGTCGCGAGTGTCATTACGAGAGCAAGGACTCTGCATCGCGGACTCGTTGCTCGGTCCTGCCTATTAAAAACCTGCTGAATATATTAATTTTTTTTTTTTTTTTTTACCAACATTTTTTCATATCAATTGAAAATACGCAGAGACGCGTTTACGGACTTTCGTATCGTTTCGATAGATCCATAGACGTTTTTTTTAATTCTTATAATGCGCTTATAAATGTTGGCCGTAATTCCGTTGAGTATTTCATCGTACGGTTCGTTCAACAATTTCCCAATAGCTATATCGTGCGGAGCGTTGCACTTTTTTTTTTTAACGCGATACCGAAATGAAAATGGCAATGCAGGTATTAAGGAGCGCGGCTTCGATAATAAATTTTCTTAATTTCTCAACGACTTGACGGTAACCACGGAATTCTTAAATAACACAAATTTCGTACGATCCTCTGCCGAGTACATGACGCAAGAGAAGCTTTCCTCGGAGCACGTGTTACTCATCAGGAAAATCGTTTTTCTTTTTTCTTTTTTTTTTTTTTTTTGCAAAATCGATCGTTCGGTTATTGAGTGTTTTGCGAAAAAATGAGCTAATACCAACTATAGTGATTCTATTTTTTTTTTTCAGCATTTATGACCCGACGAAAAATGTCATATTATTTAAGTTATTATTTTAAATTATTATTTCATTTTTATTAGTTCCAATTTATTTGCTGTATTATTTTTATTACATTAAATTTACTACGTAATAAAGTTAAAAATAAAAATGATAAAGTATAATACTGTAAATTATTAAAAATATTAAATAAAAAAGTAAGATACTTTAAACAATTTAAAAAAAATATATAATACAGCAATCACGAAACAGCAAAAAAAAATTCGACCCAGAATCCTTTCAGCAATGATTCTGATATCAATGGTGAAAAATTAAAAACAAAAAACCGTAGAATCATCGAAAAAATGGCAGCTCGACGAAAATTTCATCGTAGGCCATAGCTGGCAGTTTTTTTTTGCCTGAACTTTCGCCTCGCTCCACCAACGATTGATTTCCTATTTTACACGAGGATCCGGGTACATGCGTTGAAACAGAGAAAATGTCCTCAAAGTTTCGTGGCTCGTTCAGCTGCTCGCTGGACTCTTGAATTTTCCGCACGAGCGAGCTCGCTCTATCGTTGCATACAGCGGTTCTATCTCGACTGTAATGGACACTCGTCGATCATTGTGCAACGATAGCAACGAGATTTCGCAACGTTTACTACGAACGGCCTTCTCCATGTGCTAGCTCGGTATGCATACCGCTTCAGGAGTAATGCACGCTCCGTTCGCTTCTCCCGAGCATTTCTCTTCCATCGCCTCTCGAAGATCGCGGTTTCTCCTTTGCTCTCTCTCTGTGTATGTGTGTGTATAAATGCACTTGCGCTACTATCGCTATTAATATCGCTATCCCAATGCCCCTCAATCCACCACCCAACCTTCTTCTTCGTCCCGGTAAACTCCGCGGGCCAGACAGATGTCAGACCATTGAACCTGACTGACTTCTATCTCTTATTCAATGTCTTAACCTACCAAGAAAAATATACGAACGAACATTTCTCGAAACTGTAAATTCGATTTATTCGCAGCTCTTTAATCAACTCACCAAACATTTCGTAACGGGATTTCACATCGATTATATCGTTTACACATATTCCCAAGATGGGTTTCCAAATTTGAGAATTAATGTGCATTTTTTACGAATTTTTTGTATTTATCGTTTGAGGTTTTGGCTATAGAATTCTATCAGGGGATCCTGTTGATCCCAGATATGTTTAGAGCAAACCCGAACAAACCCAAACAAACTCACCAAAATTTAGGGAACTAGATATTGAACATTCTAGTAGAATTATAGAATGTTGTATTTTCGATATTACATTTTAATCCAATTTTTTTAAACGGAAAAATAATCATATAGGTGTCAACGAGGAAAAATTTTATTTTTCAGTAGAAAAATTATAGCTCCTGCAAGTTTCGACTTTTTTCTTTCATAACATTTTTGGATTATCCTTTTTGAGTGAAATAATATTCAATAAAAATATTTTTCGATAATAAAATCTAAGAGAAAATTATCCACGATAAAAATAGGTAAAAAAGGTTCTTTTCGTAATAGAGTCAATCGAAATGATATATTTGTTTAAATGATTTGCGGTTCATTTGTTGATACCCTCATAAAAAGAATTACCGGATGAGAGAAAATAATCTGAACAAAATAAACCGTTAGAAACTTCTGGAAAATTGGAAGAATATTTATTTTGATCTATCGGGATGCTGAAGATCGTGTAATTTGTTTATAGGCCACTTTGGCACGAGACACGTTGCACAAGTGCAATCGGAAAGAAAGTCTCGGCGAAAGAGTTACGTGACGATGTACGCCTAGCCGTTGTAAATGTTTACACGTATGCACATCTGACGTGTACACCTAACGGACCACAATCGTCAACTGAAAGATTTATTTCTCCTCCTCAATATTACATTTGTTTATGTCATAAATTCTTCGTAGGCGTATGTGTGAAAAGGCGGAAGATGTCTTTTTCTACATTCGTGTCTGTATGTACAGGGTGACCATTGCGCAGTGGTCTATCTGTTTTCGAAGAGTCCATGGAAAGGATTGTCCAATTAAGGAAAATAAGATTCGCAATTTAACAAAATTGAATTAAATTAATTATTAATTAAATTGATTTTAATTTACAGTTATTGAATTATCGTGATTTAATTAAAAAAATGTGATTCAACGATTAATTAAATTGATGAAAATTAAAAAATCGAAAGCAATTAAAAAAAAAGAACATCAAAAAGGATTTCTTGATTAAGAAGATAATTTCAAATACTTCTTTTACCAACTGTACACGCGTTACGGAAGTCAAGTTTTTCTTGGACATCAAGAAGCTAATGAAATAAAAAAAGAATCAACGAAAAAAAGCGACGATTTAAGAGTTCAGGCCGAATGGGAATGCCTAGAAGTGTCAGATGAACGAAGGTAGGAGAGAAGAAAGTTGAAAACAGTTTGAAACTTGTTGGAAGTTTGTTCGTCTCACCTCGATGGTAAAAGGGATTCGAAAAATCCGACCGTGCCGGTTTTCAAGCTTGCTATCAATGCCACACGGATACGCGGTATTTTACGTCCGTGTTTGTGGACCGTTGAAGCAAAAGTCGATTAGGGTTGGATATCGGATGTACCCGCCGGAGTTTTCCGGTTTTCTTCGCTCACGCTTACAGAGGAATTCGTATAGGTGTGGTCCTATGAGGAAATGGAAGGATAGTGGCGCAAACGAGTTTCACAAGCTACTCCGAGGTGGTCGTTGTGCCAAAGGGAAGCGAGGTAGGAAGTTGTGATCGCGGTCTTGGTAGTTGAGCGCATCTTTTCCGGCTGCTCTCATCGTCGAGAATCACCGTCAGAGCTTACCAGACGTTTTATAGGCGAACGGGAGACACCGTCTGATCAAGATATCAAACTTCCAAAGGAATATCGAAATTCTCACAATCTTTTTCTTTTTTTTATACTCCGCCATTTTTTCCCTAACTTTCTCGAACTTTGTTATCAATATTTCAAAAAAAAAAAAAAAAAAAAAAAAAAATGAGACAAGTATTCTGGCGTGTGAAAATAATTAATGGTGAAAAATGGATTTTAAGGGAGAATCAATAAACACAGTAACTATTTCGTTGATTGTTGGATTTTGATTTAATGGGACGTTGAATAAGTTCTCGCTGCTTTTTTTGTGAAATTTAATGTTGCAATTAGTAATTAGTACTTTAGTAATTTTACTTAGTAATTAGTACTCTAGTATTTTAGTAATAAATAATTAATTTATTTTAAAAAAAAACTGTTTTGTGATCCACTCTTGATGAGTCAACGATTTTAATGATTCAATAGTCTTTTTGACTGCGTCAATGAGGTCAATTCAATAAATCAATAATTGCATCTATGAGTTATTAATATTAATTCAGACTCACCCGAGTACGTAGAATTTAGGATCCTGCAAAGCTGAGTAATCACTGGAAGGTACAGGCTTTACTGTGACGATGTGAATCTTTGGTCCACTGGATCGGCGATGGGTCGAATTGCCTTCTCGTTCCACCCTATCGGCGCTTGCCCTCAACATCGACGTCAGCGAGATACGATCGCACGTGTTCGGCAAGCAAAGACCCAGAAACACTTGTCTCGTCTTAAATGAATGAAAATAAAACGATACTCGTGTTAACGAGAAACGAAAGTAATAAAACAAATAAACGTAAAACGAAAACTAAGCGAGAACAATACTAATAAAAAAAAATTAGAAAGGAAACTAAAAACGAAAAGTAAACGAGGGCGAAACTAAAAAAAAATAAAAAATAACATTAAATGAGGACGAAACTGAAACAAAAAAAATTAAGATCGAAAACGAAATACGTACAAAATTAAAAAAATAGTTTTTTCAAAAACTAAAAACGAAAACTGAACGAGGGCTAAACCGAAAAAGATATAAAACCAAAAATGAAAATTAAATGAGGGCGTAACGGAAAACAAAATTAAGAACGACAACGAAATACGTACAAAATTTAAAAAAAAAACTCAAAAAAGGAACCAAAAACGGAAACTAAATGAGGATGAAACTAAAAAAAATTGGAAAACGAAATAATTAAAAATGAAAACTAATAAAACATGACACGAAAGAATATAATGCAATTATTACGAGGAGTCAAGATGCTTTTTTCCTTTCTCCAATTGCGGAAAGCACACAATTACTCGGTAATATTTATAGACTTACGCAAGAATGACATTTTTATTCCTCAACGAATTTATTACGAAATCATTGTTGCCAAATCCGATAAAGTGGCGAGTTACGTGCAAACACACATTTTCTCGAAACCTTTTCATTTTTTTCGATCGTAATATCATCGGGGCGAGGGTTTCTTCGCCAACATCTCATTACTGCTGGACAAATGTACTTTCGCGCTCGGTCAGATACTCACCACACGCGATAAAACACGTAACGCGGGTACTCGTTATCCTCGTTACCCGCACGGATCTCGCCGAGTAGCGAACACCCGCGAGTATCCTTTTTTGTCCAAACGGATAAAAAGTATAATGTCCCGTTGACTTTACGTTGACACACCTCTACCACTCAATCGTTCAATGTTTACTCCACCGTTTCTAATCTCCGATTATTATTTTTCTCTGCGTCAATCATTACGAAAAAAAAAATCGCCTGTCCGACGAAATTATGCAATTGACTCAATTTCATACGTTCCATCGACACGTGGAACGTTAATTGCAAACGGTGATAATTTGACAAATTCAATTGCTTTGATCGCGAGAAAAGTTTGGGGCAAGAGCACTAATTGGTATAATAAGTTTTATGTTTTTTGAAATTTAAACGATGACAAATTAAACAGATACATTTGAATCGAGTAGAATTCGTGAGAATTCAGCATTTTGTTTTGATTAATTAAGTAAACGGTATTGAACGATAAATCGCGTTGATTGAATGATTTTTTTATACTAACAGATCAAGATTTATTCGAATTGATGCAGATGTGAGAAATTCGTGGAGATATCGTACTTTTATTTAATTATCGAATTATCGAATTTTGTTTAATTTTCGATTTTTATTGAATTATCGAAGGAAAAATGAAATTTCATTCCTACATAGTTTTTGTAGATATAACTATTTCTTCAGTTACCAAATGAAATTATATTAGAATATAATTCGTGTAGACATTATTACTTTCGTTATTATCGAATTAAATTTCAATGGAGTGTAATTAATACAGATATCGTTTTTTTTTAAATTATCTAAAGAATTTTTATTCAAATGTCATTCATCTAGATACGTTTCGCTTTGTTATGATCAAATGAAATATTATATATAAACGATTTTTTTATTATTAATTTTTCATGCTACGCTCTCCATTAAAAATCACTTGTCCTGTTTCTTAATTATCTCTGTCTCATACGTTTTGGCCTCACCAAAAACTTCGATACTCACCAAAAGCTCTATGTCACTCGGTAGAGTGAGAAACATTCTCGCGACGTGAAATTTGACGGAGTAGGGTGGAACGTCGTCGCCGTTAACCCCAACTACGCCAATACCTCCGATACCTCCGACACCTGCCTTCTCGGTTCCGTTGAGTTCCAAACAGAGTGTACTCGAACCCAGCCAAAAACCATTCCCGAAATGAAATTGCGAACTGTAACGGCCACTCGCATCGGACACTGAAAATAAATAATGAAACGAAACGTGGAGAAATAGGAATTATTCGATTTACGAGGTAAATAGACTTCACAATTAATTGGCACGAACGAGTGATTATCAAGATACGATAATTGCTTTAACATTCCATCAAATACGAGAATACGAAATAACAATAAATCGAATTTATTTATATGAATTGAAAAATTTAATTGAATTAACAAGAGTGGCTATGTAAACTCATATAATTAACATTTTATTTGATTTATTTTATTTGACATTTATTTAAATCGTGATATATCAAATTTTTCTTAAATGCAATCAATCTTGAATATTTTTTTTTCGTAAAAAACTATTTGGAAATAAGAAATTTTCATAAGAGAATGTATAATTCTTTTTCGTTAAAATACAATTTTCACTTTGCAATAATTCACGAATTCTCTTTTCTGCAAAAGAATTTGTAATTCTTTTTTGTACAAATGCATTTATAATGTCTATTTTTTCGTAAAAAAAGAACTGGAGATTTTTTTTACGCAAAACAGTTGAATTTGCTTTTCTCGTAAAAAAATGATTTTTCATTTTCATTTTTGTAAAATTGAATTTATTTGTAACAGTGATGTATTACGTCACATACTCTATCATCCAATCAACTGGTGAAGAACTTTGGCTCTAAACTTCAAAGCTACGTTCCAAAATCATAAAATTCAAATTAAGCCCAAAAACATCGTAAACCTCAGGTTTTTTCCACGAGGGTGGCGTAGTTTTCTTCAACGTTGTAACCTCAATAAAGCGAGTGAAAACGAGGCAGAAGGATAGGAAGAGGGATAGATGGACTAGACATCCAAACGTGTGTCAGGCTCTGTTAAATTGCACTTAGAATTTCTCGTGTTGCGAAGGGTTCATTGCCAGTTACGTAAAGCGTACGGAGAGTAACAACTCTGGTAGAAAGTGCAACGATACGCGTCATGCATCGGTCGTGGTGCACCGGTGCACCGCATATAAACGCGTCTCGTTTCCCCGCGCGTTCTCCAGCTATGGCGATTCGGCTCGCCGTCGTTTTCGTTGCCAAACGACTTACCGGCGAAACCGCATTTTCTCTCGTGACGAAAACTTGGAAACTTGAGTACTCCCATCAATATTTATACGTCTTTCAGAGTTTCGAGCCACCCGAGTACACCTTCGCTTTACCTTTTTAGTTTCTTAAGGTTCTACATTCGTTTCGCCGTGAACCTCGGCTGATTTTTCCTTTTTTTTTCTCCATCCGGTGAAAAACACCCCTTAAAGTACTGACTCGACGACTCTCGCGGGTCTAACATTTCTGAGAGACAGTCAGGGGTCACCGTGAACGCAAACAGGTCACTTTGACTCGTCTGAGAGCGCAGGGCACTTGTACAGTGAATCTGCTGGACACCCCTTAACGTATTACTGGACGGATATTAAAAAATCGCCAAAATACTTGCTAAATTTGAGGAATTATAGAACGAAGTTTTTGCTGGAATAAATGAATTTTTTCGAATTTTATTATATCGTATTATTTAGAATTCTTTATTTGGAATAATGGAGAATTCAGTATTAGCTTGAATTTTTCGATCTTGTATTATTGAGAATTTTCGCATTTAGGATTTTACAGAATTTATGAGTTTAGAATATTTTATTAAATAATTTAGTGGTTATATCAATTTAAAATTGTCATTTTGTATGGGTTTAATTGGTTTTTATTTAATTAGTTTTTATGACTTTTAATCATTTTTTTCTTGGTTCCGCTTTAATCGGTTTTAATCAGTTTTTAATGGTTTTTCTTAAATCGGTTTTTATCAGTTTTGGTTAGTTTTACATTAATCATTTTTAATAATTTTCAATTTGTTTTACTTAAATAAGAAACAATTTTCTTTTGCGATTTCCAGTGTTGGAAAATGTACAAGCGAGTGCGTGGATGGATATCAGGATGAAGAGGTTTCAAGGACTATTTTGGGAAGAGAAAGTGGACGAACTAACGCGATGTAGGGGATGTAAGCTGTTGCACTGTCGGTGAGTAATACTTTGTCAACCTTCAGCCAAAACTGCTCCCCTTAATTTTTGCACTTTTACCATCACGAGACTGCGAGGTTAGAGCCATCATAAACAGGGAGGTAATTTATGCTTGCTCGTGGCTCGAGCGTCCGCAAAGTGCGCTGGGAAAGTGCACAAAACTAATTAAGGAGAATGGAAGGGAAAAAAAGGGCTGTGTGGCTCTTCGTCTCGAAAGAAACCTCGTAAATTCGCGTTCATCGAGCATAGTCATCAATTTATCCGGATGCTACATTGATACGGAAAAAAAAACAAATTACCCTCATCGGGCCAATAATTGTACGAGACGAGTGCAGTCATTGAGAAACGAATTTTTATTACATTTCATTACGAATTTACTTGCATTATTCATTATGGGAGTCAACTGCCGAGGAATCGAGGCAAAGAAAGAAGGCTCCACTTTCGTTCAACGAATAATCGCTATTCAAATAAGTTTTATCCGTTATTGGATGGACCGAGGACAAACGGTTAATTCAAAACGCCGGGATCGAGGATTCACAAGTTTAAATCATGCACATGATCGAAACTTGTAAATCCGCGATGCCTTTAAAATAACACATTTTTTTATTAATCAGCACTTAGAGAAATGTTAATTTCTTCAGGTATCTCTCTTTTAATAATAATTAAAGTCAAATTCGACGAAATTGACATGTTCTTGACTGAAGTTTTGTCAGTTACTGCACAGCTGTTCCAACTGTCCAACAAAAAAAAGTCTCAATTTTCAAAATTAATTATTACGTTAGGATCTTTTTTTTATTATTATCAATAAATTCTCAAAAAATTCAATATTAGGTTTTCCAATTATAGCTGATAAATTCATCGTTAAAATATATATTTCACTATTAAATTAATAAAATATTATTTATCAAATATTACGACTATAAATAATAAATAAAACATCACTATAAAAATATAAATAATATATAAAATCTTACG
This sequence comes from Ophioninae sp. A BG-2022a, assembly GCA_030523105.1. NCBI lineage: Eukaryota > Metazoa > Arthropoda > Insecta > Hymenoptera > Ichneumonidae > Ophioninae sp. A BG-2022a. The sequence continues at coordinate 11,794 of JAPYZI010001681.1, forward strand.
AGTACAATTACAATTTATAAAACATTGTAAATTGATTACAATTACCATTCATAAAACAGTATAAATCGACAACCAAATCATTCGGTAAAAAAACCCTAAAATAATTCACGTATTATTCTGTCGAGAACAATAATTTCTCAATTTTTCAAGAATTTTGGCGATTTTTTAATATCCTTTCAGCCAGATTAGAAAAAAAATCCACCTGCCACGATGCCCAATTTTTCGTTGTAAATTTATGAAGTCGAGTCGGTTTATCGGTTCTTACGAAAGGCATTGCTCCCTCTGTATCATAAAATCTGGTTACAAACTGCATGCGAGAACAATAATTGACACGAGGCTTAAGCGAGAGATACACGCTGGAGAATTCCCTTCTCTCTCTTTCTCTCCCCCTCCCTTAATTTCTGACGATATAGCGTTTCCCAATTATGAACAAGAAGTTGCAACCTGTGACTCAACGGTGTTGGTAAGAGCTTCCAACTACTAGTGGGTTGTTTGACACAACTTGGATATTGCATCAGAGTACCTACGTCTGGAGAGATAATACACGAGAGACGAATCAAGAGGCACAATCGAGATGACATCTATCGAAAATCAGATTTAATAAAATAGCCATCAATAATTTACACAATTAACATCGATGAATCAATATCATGAGTTAGCTCGATAGAAATGTCATAAGAATTATAATAACGAATAATAAAAAAACAAATAGAAATAATAAAAAATAAAAATTAAAAAATAAAAACAGAATACAAATAATAAAAAATAAAAATTAAAAAATAGAAACAGAATACAAATAATAAAAAATAAAAATTAAAACATAGAAACAGAATACAAATAATAAAAAATAAAATACAAATAATAAAAATAATGATATCAGGAACGATCTTATCGACGATAAGGCCAACAATCAGACAACCGTAACGCACTATTTCTTACAATTGTATCAGCTTGTAAATTTGAATTTTATGGCTTTTAAGTTCGAGTTATAAAATCAACGAGAGAATGTTAGTTTTTTATTGCAACGTCCAACATTCAAGAGTAACGATTTTCTTAACGCCCTCACCGTGTAAATTTGAGTCGATCGATTTTTATTATTAAGGAGTTTGATGACGACATCCAGATGTACGTAATATTTCTACCGATGCAAATAATCTTCAATGATTTTGCTCTCGTTATTGTCCAACTTTTACTCGATCGTTATTATTGCTGTTGGGAACGTAAATATCATTGCGTAACTCGGTGTCGGCTGACCGTTGCGAAAATGATAGTTAATCTTAATGTCCGCAAAACCGGAGAGCACTTATTCCCGTCGCACGTACTCGTAATAAATCGGTCAATTTCCTCAGCGATTTATGTACAAATATGTACTCCGAAGTTTTCCGCAGATTCCTCAGCTACTGTTTCATAAGAAATAATCCTGATAAATAACAATTATTAAATTGTAATCGAGCTCTCCCTTCCAATAATTGATCATTGATAACCTGAAAAGCTAGAAAGGCGTAGATATCTTAAGCGACTAAATTTTGTAGCCTTTTGGGTTATTATTTAAAAATTAAGCTGCGATTATCAATGAAATGAACAATTAATTTTAATTTATTTCAATATTAATTGATATATTATTAATGAGGGAGTGGTAATTTATTATTAACCAAGCCAAAGTGTTAATTTATTATTAATTGAGCTATGTATAAGTACATCCGTCAATTCAGTAACTCTTCAATCATAAATTGAAGATTTATGACTTTTCGTGTAATAAAATAATAAAAAATAGATCGAGCAGCAAAGTTAATGAACAAATTTTTTCCCAATATTGCGATTTCACAGTTGAATAAGCTCGTCGCATCTTTTCGTTGTTTCTTTTGTTGCGAAGGGATCTCAATTTTTTTTTTTAGGGTTTACAGAATCATCTCAGGGAGAAAATGTCCTGTAGAAAACATACTATACACGAGCTGGATACGAATCAGAACTTACTCTTAGCAGCCCACAGTTTTCCGTCTCGTAGCGCTTTCAAAAACCAATCCATGTCCCTCCGGCAATCGTGATCCAATTTACCCGGCACCCTCTTCCATCGCAATGGATCATAGAGATCCACGAGCCATTGGACGCTGTTTGCCGTTGTCTCGATTTTTTCCTTCATAAAATCAACGTCGAGATCCCGCAGGCTTTCGTTCTCGATTTGGCCCGCGTTTTTCAAATGATTCTTCCAGTCGAGCTCAGGATTGTTCTTGCTAAACGTGATCAACGGTCCAGGGCTGTGATCGCTCGATACCGAAACCTCCTCGCTCGTGAAACTTTCGGAAATGTTTAAATTCGATGTCTCGTTCTGAATGGAATTTTGAGGCTTGCTCAATCTCAGGATATTCGATTCTTTCTGAGCATACGTTGCACCCACCATCATCCAAATAATCAACGTTGTTACGATTTTCATTTTGCTGTAGTTTTTTTTTTGTTTTTTTTTTTCTTCGAAACGTAATCCGGTTTATCGAAACTCGGATATTTAACCCGAATCAATCGCGTGTAATCTTTTCCAAAACCACGAAATCAAAGTGGACGAAAAATGTTGCAGGTCTCATCGATTCTTTCGTGATTCCCCGCCGACTGGCGGATTTCTCGTCATTTTATAAATGCGTGTGAAATCCTTGCTTCCAAATATAAAAACGACAGGATCGTTCCGAACGCAGGATTTTTTACAAATTTTTACTTCAAAATTATCTTTGGATTTTTATCTCCAAATTTTCTGTTAATTTTTTTCGGGTACTGAATTTCGAATTTGAATTATTTTTATATCCGATTGTTTTTTTTCCGGACTTTAGTTTTCAATTATTTTGTATTTTTATTTTTCAATTTTCATTACATTTTTCCTGCCAATTTTCCTTGCGCTTTGAGTTTCCGATTTCTTCGAATTTTTTCTTCCAATTTTCTTCACATTTTTATTTTCCAATTTTTGTTTGCACTTTTGTCCCCAAATTTTGTTTGGATCGTTGTCTTCGATGTTTGAAAAAAAGTGTTACGTCCGAATAAGAAAAGCTTTTAGTTGCGCAACTTTTCGTTTTTACCGAAAGAGAGACTGAAATCCGAGACAAGTGGGCCAAACGTCTCAATTCTCTTGGACCCTTGTCATTTCGTCTGTCCCGATCGAAAATATACAAAGATGCGCAGGTAGGGGACCAGTTTGATTTCCCCTTCGATGCACTGTACTCTCTTCGAGAATGCACGTCGCGCGTACACACACGCACACTTATACCGGTATAATACGAACCATGTTCGAACACGGATCACTTAACCGGGCGATCAACAGCTCGCTTTCTTTTTCACGATCTCACCCGGATCGATCGTTTGCTCTGGTAATTTTTCGTCCCGTTTTTACCTTTCTTTTTATTTTCTCTAACGAACTCGAACCTTTTCGGCAATTATCGATATTCGAAAACGTGACGTTTCCCGAAACCGACTATCAATTTTCTTAACGTAATATCAAAAATTACCGAAACGTCAAAAACAAAGTGTGCCAAAAAATGTATCTACACTTCTTCGAATCTTAATCAAAGTTTCATTTGGTTTTTGCATTCAATTAAAAAATTCGATCGAAATATGAATTTAAAAAAACTGCAATATTTTGTATTATTTATAATTCAAATTGAAGAACGTTTGTTTTGTTGTTTTTTTCTTTCTTTTAATATTTAGTTGGTTTTTAATTATTTTAGTTATTTTATTGATTTTTAATTATTTTTTTTAATGCACTTTTGTGGTTTTTTATTTTCGAACTTTAAGTTGCGAACTTCGGGGATTCTGGTAGGATTCAGTTTCACTTTTTACTACTTCCGGTCAGCTCGATAATTCGAATTGATCGTGCGATTCGTAAAATGTCATTAAATTCGTAAAAAAATTAAATAATAATAAAAGTTTATTTGACGTACACGCGGCGCGTTGGACCTCGCAATTTTTCTCCTGTCTATGGAACAGAGAAAGAGCGTTTGGGTCAGTGATCGGTGGACACCCGCGAGACTTGGTAACACGCACTGAATGAAGCGAATCGACGTACCCACCAAGAACACCGCGCTCCCGCGATTCGCATTCGAAACTGCGATACCCCTTTCTCCAGGGATTTACTCGCGCCAGTTGAACACAGCGCACACGATATGTTTTTTTTTCTAGCTCAAAAAATGTCGCCACCGAAAAATCGGTCTATTTTCCATCCCAAATTTAAAAACAAAAATCGACCTTTTGCCATCGCGTATTTGTGTATTTTCAATTTCCGTGAAATCACTGAAACGAAAATAATTCCTGTTCGCTGTATGGAAAATTGTACCTCGTGTAGCACCTTGAAGAGAGATCAAAGATCAATTTAGTGACAAATTGACATTTCGAAAATAATAGCAATTCTGTACTTTTTATTTTTAAGGGAATTAAAATAAAAATTCATTGCATGATTAATAACATTTAATTGAACCATTAATTAATCAATAGCTGCTGGCAGATGTTGAATATTTTATTCGCTCGTATTGGAGGTAGATGATGATGATGATAGTTTTCATTATGCCCTAGTAAAATTCTTTCAGGCTTTCAAAGATCAAACAAAAATATTGATAAAAGAAAAATAAAATATAACAAAATAATACACTCAAAATAATATAATAGAAATACCAAAAAATCGGCATTTTAACTAAAATAGCGAAATAATCGTAAAAAAGTTTAATAATATACAGTGTTACCACAAAACTTTACTAAAAATAGAACAACTCATAAGTTAAACTTAAAAATAACCATACAAATAAATTGAAAACTGAAAAGTAAAAATAACTAAAAGATGGGGTAAAGTTGTTATCTCGAGAATTACTTTTTATGGATTTTTCGCATTTTTTGGACAAACAAGAAAATCTTTTTATTGGAACTGAGAATATTTGAAAAAAAATACAATCCATTAAAAAAGTCCGAGTCCCAAATTGGAAAAAAACGATTTCCGCATGGAACGCCTGCTGTAGCTCATACTTCGAGATTCACTTGAGTGAAAAACCTTAAGGGTGAATGTATAAGTCGCGGTACGCGAGACGCGTGAAAGGGGTCGAAACGAGAAGCTGGAGGATACTCGACGATAACGGCTATAACGACGCGACTGGCTCCTTCGGAACATCTGGCGCCGTATATACTCTCACCTTTAAATGGAAAACCTTTTTTTTCCACCCCTTTTCGATTCAGCAACAGGCTCGTGCGTCGGGCAAAACACAATTCGAACTTTCAAAGGGTCGCACCGAATTGATTTTCTAATTGAAATCACTTCGTCAACTATCGTTTAAAAAAAAAAAGTTTTCCAAGTGGAAAAACGAAATACGACGGGTTAAGGTATTACTGGATGAACCGTCGGGCAAAAAGTTAGTCCGAAATGAAGGAATTGTCGATTTACAAGTGTAAATAAAATCCTTCTTGTTTAGCCTTAGAAATAACTAAATAAATAATAAATTAAAACTTGCAAGATGTTTTTCCAATTCCAATAATAATTGAAGTCAAGTTTTAAGTCAACCTAAATAAACGACGTCAACAAAACAAATTTTCGAGCTTTTTCGTTACGAAAAAAATGTTTTTTTTTTCACCGAAATATTTATTTTCTACTATCAATAATAATTAAAGTCAAATTTCAAGTGAAATTTTGTGTCAACCTAACAAAAAGACGTCAACATAAAGAAAAACAAATTTTCGAGTTTTTTCATTACGAAAAAAATCTTTGTTTACCGACCATACTAACAAATATTCGGTATTTTCGTCCTATGTGGATTCATCAGGAGTTTGACAAATTTCGGGATAAAAATAGCAAGTGAATTTCTTTCGATTAATTCGTATTATTTTTTGCGATGATTAAACGCGTTAAATTAGCCTAAAGAGATCACTTTTCATTGTAATTAACATCGAGATAAATTGAGCATTAATTCAGCGTCGAATCATCTGCTCCAATTTCCTATATGCTCCCAATTATAATTTAATGGCAAGCTGTTAGACTTCGAAGGAAATCAGACTGCGTATGGACCAGTCCAAAGTTTGCTGCACTCTCTTATGCAATCGCTTGCATCGAAAGTTTTCAAGGGGCGTAGAGGCGTGGGGGACGAAGAAAATGTTCATTCCTATATATTTGTATATACATGAATACGTAAGTAAGCTTGTATCGATGTGACAACCGGTCCTCATTGACGTATGTCTGACTTACACTACCGGCGAAACCGGACGTTATGCTCTCTTCGAGAGTTGCTTAAATCCATTTGGGAAAGCGAACGTTCCTGCTCCGCAAATTCCAATGGTAGTTGAACATCCGTGTCCTAACTCGACCGAAACAATTTGCTCCTTAAATTTGCTTTGATCCTTTCATCATTATTATTATTACGAATAGTGTGGTCAATAATAATAATTATTATTCTTATCAACAGTTTTATCAATAATAATAATAATCATTATTGTTATTGGTTCTATAATTATAATTACAAGCATCGTTTTCTGTCAATTTTTTAATAATCATTGCTGTTATTTGTTACGATTATTTTTATTATAATTATAAAAATGTTATAACAGTATTAAATCTAATCGTATTATCGTTACATCAATTTTTATTTTTATTCATATTTTTATTTGGTGTTATTCTTACATTAAAACGACAATTTATTTATAACAATGAATATTTATATTAAAACAACCTCAATAATAATAATTATAACAAAGATTATTATTGTTATAATTTCTGCTTCTTATAATAATAATAATAATTATTATTATTAATATTCTTAATAGCATTGTTATTAAATTTATTTAGTCCTCTATTCGTTTGGGTTCAAAATCCTCTTTTGATCGTTTAAAATTTTCTTTTAACGCTGAAGGCATGAGTGAATTCATGACTGAAAGAACGAACGCGCACATTTCGTGTTATTTTTTTTCAGGGGCTGTAAATTGATTTTTATTTTGCGAGCACTAGCTTCGATCTTATTCCAGCCCATTTGAGTTTACGAGCCATTAGCCCTTGAAGACATCCTGTTAATAACAGCGACTCCTCTAAGGTACGACGGGATTCTTTATAGCTGCGAAAATGGGATTAACGAGATAAGAGTGGGGGGGGAAAAACGACTACAGGGATCCGCTGATGAGAAACGAAGCCGCGCTTTCAGAGCTCGTGAATTGGAGTACGTGATTTCATTAATTATACAGATGTAAAGGGAGGTTACGAAATTTTGGGCCAGAAACTTCTGTGTTTTTTTTTTTCAATTTATTCGTTTATAAAGAGAAATGAATAATTTATAAAAAATTGAGTTTGTAGAGTACGAGGAGTGAATGTTGATATCGAAGAAACGGTTTTTCTTTCGATATTTAAGACTTTTATTGATAGCGGGGCAGATGATAACGTTCATTTCTGCCTTACCGGTTGCCGAGATCGCTCAGCTCGTATCGAGACTGCACGCACTCGATGCGCCATCTACCAGTCGCCACGAGTAGCTTCCTCGCGTTTCGCGGTCGATAAAGATCACGACGTATAATATAAGATCACGACGAATGCTAAAAGAGAATCCTCGATTCTTTTTTAGCATTCGAACGAAATTTTATAAAATATGTTTTAATATTCTCGATCATTTTTTAAAGTGGAGGAAATGTATAATTATCTTGGCCCATATATAATCTATGATTTTTAATAGAAAAAAGTCAGGATGGCCGAGCGGTCTAAGGCGCTGCGTTCAGGTCGCAGTCCACTTCTGTGGGCGTGGGTTCGAATCCCACTTCTGACAAGCTTCTTTTTTTTTTTTTTTTTTTTTTTCGATGTTTTTGTTTAGAATATTGATAATGGTGAATAAGAGAGAGAGAGAGAACCTCTTTGCAGTGCTTTTTTTTTTATTAATTAATTAGGAGAGGAAAAGGAAAAGAATATTAATTATTTCGAAAATGGAATTCTACAGTTTTGCATTATTTCGAAAATGGAATTCTATAGTTTTGCATTATTTCGAAAATGGAATTCTACAATTTGGCATTATTTCGAAAATAGAATTTTACAGTTTTGCATTATTTCGAAAATAGAATTTTACAGTTTTGCATTATTTCGAAAATGAAATTTTTCAGTTTTACATCACTTCGAAAATGAAATGCAACGTTTGAACAAAATCACTAAACATTACTGTTGTTTACTCGTTTTTAATAGTTTTCAAATCGACAGTAAATAAATATTGCACCAATTAAATAAAATTTTTATTTGTTCACACGAAACAGAAAAAAAAAATGATACAGTCTTAAAACAAAATGGTATTCCAAATTGGCATCGTTTCCTGTACATAGCGGTTAACTTGCGTGCGGAAGGTGGTTGGTACATCTCGTATGTTACGTGTGTTCTCTCGATCGAGAGAGAACGCCCCGGTTGCACGCGCGATTTTATTCCCGAGGGACCCACATTTGGCTCTCTTCTTCTTTTACCGTCGCGTCGGTATCCTCTGCAAACTGTTTGCCACCGTTGCGGTCTTATCGCTGAACAATAATTGTTATTGTAATAAGGATAAGTGAGGGGCAGGATCGACGTAATAATGCAGAACGATCGAGATCGAGATCGCGATTAAAACGTAGAGATAGTAAGAGAGTATGCGAAGAGTAACGATCGACCAACCCATCATACTCTCGACTCTTACGGTATACTCGGGGTCAATCCAGATCCCGGTCTTTTTCGTATCAGCACCGTATCGGTATCGAGTCATTCGGAACAAACAAACAAAAACAAAAAAAAAAACAAAAAACGTTTTATCTAAGGTAATTACGAGCACTTCGAGATCGGCTACCGAACGAATCACGATTGAAACTTTTTCTTTCCGGATGACGGTGACCACCTGCACGGAAAACCATTTTAAACGTTGGACTTCCGGGTTCACCGATCAATTTTTTCTTTTTTTTTTTTTTGCTGCGATCGATAATTCTTTTTTTGGAGTAAAATAGTGTTTGGATAATTCCGGGGTAGATGGCCATAAGGGAGAGATGGCCCATCGAAATAATTCATGAAACTGTTGGTTAAGTTATACTACTTATCGATAAATTCGTTTCATGACGCGGGAGCGAGGGTACGTGCAAATTTTTGTCGAAAAAAAAATCAAAAAGTATGTAAAATTATTGTTATTTGTTTGGTTTTTTTTTTTAAATAGCGTTTAAGAAAAACTACGGCTAACTAACCCGGATTTACCCTATCTGAATTAATAATCAATTATTTGAAAGATAAAATTGTGAGCAAGTTTGACGAATTTTCCACAAAAATATTTGTGAAAATCTTATTTATCCAAAGTTCCAAAAGAATGGGTGAATTTCTTTTGTTTTGTTTTTGTAGGAAACGTTTGGTGAAACATTTTAAACACAAAACGATTTTTTAAAAGAAATGCTTTGAATCGAAATCCAGTGATTTTTTTCAACTTTTCGTTACGAAGTCGAGAGTCATCGCCTGTTTATTTACTTACTCAGTAAACAAACAGGAGCGAACAATAAAACGCGACACTTGCATCTTCAAGCTCGCGAAGGAAATCGTCCGGAGCGATTTTCAACGCTTCATCAATTTCGACCTCCAGTGACCTCGGACCTTCAAGAATTTCTTTAAACACTAGAGAGACTTCGAGAATTCACGGACGTGAGATCTTGAAGAAAGCAAATGACAAGTTGCCTCGCGTACACGATAGACCTAACGCGCTCATCGAATACGTGTCTTTTCAATGATAAGAATCTCCAGACTGTCATCAAGTGAAAATAATTAATAATAAACGCTGCTACGTGATCGAGCTAAATTCGTGACAAAAAGATTTAAGTTGGTTTTCATGGTGTTATACCACCATGAAAATAAAATCTCCCATAGCACGAAGCATGGAGAGAAAACTGAATTAAAAAAAAAAATAGTCCAATATCTGTATCCTTTCGGTATTTCTTTGAAGACAAGAAGCTCGAAGAAAACGCACCTTCGTGACGCTTGTCGATTTTATTTCTGTGCTTTCTTCGGTCGACCGCGAGACAGTAGTATCGATTTCCGATCGCAATGCCGTAACCGTCGACACGCTTCGCTTCCCTTTCGAGTGCGCAAAGGGTTCTCTCATTTTCGCTCTGATTCGATCATCGCTGCTCCCTCTCCGCCCTCCTTTTAATGACTATTCAAAATCGGAACAGCGAGAGGATATTTCCCTTATCGAACTCCCCCTCCAATTCGGTTGTTCAATCAATGATTTTTTCTTTCGTTTTGAGGTCATGTGATTAATGACGAGTTATTTTGGAAAGTTATCAAAGATATAGTTATAATATGATACTACAGCTGGTGTATGAACTACCTGCGTAGTTTGTTAATTTTTGAAAGCTTTTTACGATTTTTAACAATTTTTTTTTGCGATTGTTGACAAATTCTTTTTTACAATATTTAGTAAATATTCGGAAGTGCAGCTCCCGCTATAAAGCGGGAAACCGAACAAACGAACCCAAACAAAAAAATACCAAAGAAACCCAAACAAAAATCAGCTCAATTCTGACAGGAGTTACACTACCGAATATTTGCCCAAATTTTCACTCTTTATTTTTTATAATTTTTGACGATTTATTATTTTCCATCAAAATTATTTTTCACTTTGAAAAAATACACGTTGACGACAAATCGAACATGAGCCGGAATCAGTGGGTCATTTGGAAAAAAAGGCAAAGAAAACTTCGTTTCATTGCAGTGAACAGATACCAGTTTATCGCGGGTTGATTTTAAACGATGATAAACTGAAAACGATTTTTGGATAATTGGGATGAGTTGAATAATCCTAGTTCAATGGAATCGAACTGGAAATTCAATTATGGTTGGACGTATTTACCGATATGGTGAACGATAGACATAAATCACGCTTGTCCACGATATTTCAGTGTTTTCTTGGCACGTCTAATTTCTCTTCTACCCACACAAACACGAAACGTTTTTCCTGGCCTCGTACGTTTCCAATTTTTTCCTGCGACGTCCAATCCCCCCCTCCCTTTCTCTCTTTTTCTCTCTCTTGCTCTTCGCCTCTGCGTAAAATCACGGAACTCTCGTCAACCCGATAAAACCGGTAGAGAGATGCGCGAATTACAGGTTTACAGTCATGGGAGTACGGGCAAGGTGAGCTTCGAGCTCACGCTCTCGAACCGAGTTCTCGACTTATGCTTCTAGCCGTCTAATAAGGAGCTGAACGACACGAACCTCTTATCCACACTTATACCCATATATCGCGACTTCACCGTCACCTGATAAAATCATTTTTTTTTTTTTCGAACACCATTAAATCTCGTTTAATCATCATTTATGCTAAACGAGAATTTTAATTAAACGAATTGCCAATTTGTGTACCGGATAAGTTGATTTTCTTATCGAGTCGCTCGGGGTCATTTATACAATTTATATTTGGTTTATTTTTCATCGTTTTGGTTCATAGCTCGCTAGGCGTAACGTTCCATTTTTATTAAGCTAGGGTTAAAAAAAAAATCATTTGAGCTTCAGACAACGAAAATTGAAAAAAATGCAGATTGAAAGTAAACTTGTCTTTACAACGATAAAACTGCTCGGGAAACTTTTGGGTGTTACTGGATGAAATTGAATCTTCAAAATTATTTGTATCAAATAATTCCGTTTTCTGGATCGTCACGGTAGCTCAATTCCTTAATAGTGTTTACTTTAAGATTTACGAAACCTCTTAATATTGGCAGTTTACAGTTACTGCAATTTTTTAATTTTTTTCGAAGGACATAAATCAATAAATTCCGAAGGAAATAAATAAATAAATCTCTAGAAAATAACAAAATGAATTTCCACGGAAATAAATAAAATGAATTTCCAGGAGAATAAAAAACTAAACGTTCAAGGAAATAAACAAAAGGAATGTTCAAAAAAATAAATGAAATATAAAGTACGATGAATAGCATCGATCGAATATCGAACGTTACGATTCTTTATATTTTTTTTAACGTTGGTCACCCCATCATCGTGAAATTCAATTTGAATGGGACGTGGCCGATCGATTCCGTTGTTCCATTATCCTAACAGCAAGATTATACACGATCCGGAGTATACGTATATACAAGCCTGACACAGGATACTTTATGCGGTGTGCCTATTTCCACCTTATAGAAATGAGGTTAAATCTTCCTCGGCGTCTCCGTGCGATCTCCGCTCGGCAAGTATAACCCAAAGCACTTCCACGATGTATCCACCTTCCGTGCGTATATACGTATACCTGGCTCTATATATGTGTGTGTGTCTAGTGAATTGTGCGGGCGGCGATCCCGAGACTATAGACCAGCAAAACGTTTATGCGATCAAGAGACTCGAACGAGAGACCATCGATCCTGGGAACACATCGAATGCCGAACGTCCCAATGTTCCCGGGTACAGGCATTTTCAACTCGAATCGCACTTTTTCATTAAACGAAAATTATTATTTTTGTTTTCATCAATGAACGTTTTGAGCGACGCCAAACGACGCCAAATATTTTTTTTTTATCAGTTGAAGCATTACTGAATGAATAAAAAAAATTGACAAATTTATCGAATTCTTTAAAAAATAATAATGTACATTTTGATATTACGGATGATGATTAATATTGATTATTATTAATATGATCATTTAATTATTATATGATATTATATTGTTATTATATAATAATCATATATATAATATTATGTATAAACATATATAATAACATATTATATGATTATTATTGATACGATGATTATGATGATTATTATTACGTATTGATATTATGGATTAATATTTGGATGGCATTACACTCATCTAGGTCGCGCGTTATTAAATACCATAATTAAATATAATGATTATTTCGATCGTAATAATCGATCTAATGGACCGCGAATTTACAGGCGATTATAAAATTTCTAACAATTTCCCTAAAACGCCCAATACAGAGTTCGTATGGTCAACGGATTGGACATTCGTGCACGTGAGGTATTCGTATTCATGCGTCCCCCGGGTGTATATAGCTACGTGCCGTCACGAGTTTTGTGTCTATGGGACACACATGGAATACCGTTCTCTCGGAAGTCGTCTCTTTTTCATCGCTATGTGTAAATGTATATATATATATATATATATATATATATATATATATTTATTTATTTATTTATATACATATATATATGTATATATATATACTTAATACACGAGTGTGTGTATTTTTCATCCAAACGTCTTGTATTCGAAGGGACAAGTCGGCAGACGATTTTGTTCTGCTGCCTGTGATGCAAATGCGACTCTTTCATTTTGTCTCTTCTCCATTCAAAAATTCTACAACTTCGTCACGACGACGCTCGACGACTGTCAGTGACTCGGGAATTCGCCGGTCACAAATATCGACGATGACGAAGTATTTTCAAAAATAATAAAACTAGAAAAATAAAAAAATTAAAAGAAATAAAAACAGGAAATAAAAAAATTAAATACGATAAATTAATTAAGTAATAATAATAAAAATAATAAATAAAATGTATAGTAATATTGTCGATAAATAAATCTTCTATCTTTAACATTCCATCTTCAATCGTTAGAATCTCTAATGTATCAACGGGCCTTAACTCAATTCGATATTAAGATTGTGATTTTTCATTCTATGTTTACGATACAGTAAAAAATAAAAAAAAAAAATCGTCAAATTTTTTGAATTTGTCGTAAAAATAAAAATCGTGTCATCCCCAAACGCAATAATTCCGGAATCTTCCAGAATTATAACGAAAACATCACTATCGAATATCAAACTTGATTCTTCCTGATCTATATAAATAAAAAATCAATTTCGTTGAATTAATTTCGGAAAAACTTAAAAATAGCACGATAATTTTTATCGATACACAATATCGAACGACAATTTTTATGAACGTCGTTGAAAAAGCAATTCAATCTCCATTTGTATCTCACCTCAATCCGTCAACGTTTTTTTTTCTTCTTTTTTTTTTTGTTCGTCGACAACGATATAGCATCCTGTCATCGTTTTTTGGGCGCAGGTGCAAAAAAGTATGATTAATTACCGTAGAATAGAAACACATCCTCCGTATCAATTAAATCGTCCATCACCGGTCTATTTCCATCTTAACGATGCCGGCGAACTATATTTTACAAATGTTTTTCTTCTCTGGTAAGAAATTTCGGCCTCGGCTTATGAGAGCATCACAAAGTACTGTTTTTAGTTTTGCCTACGTGTGTCTTCGTCAATCCGCATGGACGTATCGACGATATTGCGTCCTCGATGCGATGATGGAGCACACACGGACTGAGTGGAGAACGAAGGACCGTGATCTTGTACTTGTCTCTCATTTTCTCATTCTCTCTCTTTCTCTCTCTCTCTCCCGCTGTTTTCCTCTCCGGCTCAGCATCCGTACACCGTAATAGCGACAATGTAGAGTGGCTAGAAGACGCTTGTACCGTTATACACTCTACGAGCTCGGTGAGTCTTTTCGCCGACTCTGTATCAAAGGAGAGGGATCTCTGACGGAAGATGCTGCATGAGCGAAGAAGTCTCCGGGCACTCGAGTTCCTCTTTTTTTTCCATTTGCTTCCCATCTCTCCCTCTTTCACTTTTTTTCCTTTTTCGCCTCTCTCTCTTTCTCTCCGTCCCACTCTCCTTCCCTCAACAAGAAAAAGAACGATGACTGTATGACTCGCTCAAATAGTTTGTAAACATGTTAACCGATCGTCGTACAGGCAAACCATTTTCTTTTACAGTTCCAGCGGAAGCGTGGACGTGAATTTGATCGAGTAAATTGTGTAGTGCACAGTACAGGGTGTCTGTATTGTATATACAATATACAAAGTAAAATATAAAATATGGACAATATATAATATATATAATACATTTAAAATATAAAATATATAATATATTTAAAATATATCATTTTTCCTCCGAACCAATTCCTAAACTAATTACAAACCGATCGGGCTATCAGCAAACGATCAACTGAAATCAATCTAGATTCGAAAAAATCGCTGAGTTTTCAGCTAACCTAAAATAACTTAAGGTTGCCTTTAAGTTAAGTTGAGATTTTCACGAGTTTCGAAAAAACTTTGGCTAAGTTCGTATTTGATTATTTTGGATCATCATGAGTTGAACCGTTAGAAGTTACGATGTTACGAAATAATATCGTTGATTTTTGGGACACCCTGTACATCGAAACTCGAATGGTCAATTCGAAGTTAACGAGGATTTAAAGAATCATTCTCTATATATCTACGTGTGTGCGCGTATAATTCGATAAAATAAAAAGGAAGCAGGGGCATCCTAGTAATAAACGATTTGGGTCAGTAGCGAGAAATATGATTTTGTTCTCATCGATCATTCGATTCGAGTGCTCTACTATACCGAACATATTTAATGAGGGAGGGGAATTGAATAAAAAAGGGGCGCAGCGCGTCACGAATGTTTACTATTGGAATGACTGATAACAGACGTTAGAAACGTAGAAGGTGAAGAAAAAAAGAGAGAGAGAAATAAGGAAAAGAGAGAAAGAAGCTTAGTCATTTGGTCGTCATCAAATACTCGGCTTAGTGTGCCAAGGATAAAGTACAAACTTAATGAAATCGTCATTCGAGCCGCGAACTCAATTATAACAGTCGACGGCGCTACTGACCCGTATTTCACGGGTCAGTCACTTCCGGCGTCGCTCGCTCGACCGGACCTTGCCGCCCTGGTTATTGACCACCAATATTTTTGCATAAACGATTAGAATTTGGACTTGCCATTTCTCTGTTTCTATGACACCAAATTTTCTTGACCCAATTCTATGAAATTCGACGTTACGTTATTTAGAAATAATCATGTTTACATTATTTTGAAACAATAATTATTTTATCATTTTAAAACAATAATTATTTTATCATTTTTAAACAATAATGTTTTTATTATTTGAAAAATTAAAAATACTGCTTTTAACATTGCTTGAAAGCAATAAAGTTTTCATTATTTGAAAACAAGCATGTTTTGCGTTAATCTTATTTTCATAATATTGAAATAATCGTGTTTTCGTTATTCGAAAACTACGTGATCAATTTCTTTGAAAAAAAATGGAAAAAGCTTGGCCCAAAAAATTCACGTGATTTTTTGAATGAACGAAGAAGTATTCGTTGAGGTTCTCACGATTTTTTTTTTCACCAAATTCTCCGAATTCTGATTGTCACGATAATCATTTCTCCAAATTCACGATTCCCAATACAAATTTTCAAAAATTCCCGTTTTTCAAGATAAACTTTTCTCCAAATTCAAGTAAAACTTTATTATCATTTAAAAAAAAAAGTATATTTTTCAAAATCTTTGCTATTGTGTTAACTAGCTGCATCGATATAAAACGATTGAAGCGACAGGTGAAACGAGGAATATTATCGAAATTCCGTTCAGCGAAGGAAAAAATCTAAGAATTCTCAAGATAAAATTCTGACGCAGGATGTTGGAGTTAACGGTTCCCGGACGAAATTTGGTTTCTCGGATGTCTATGGCCCTGGCACGATGTGAAATGGGGGTCAGCAGGTATCTCTACCGAACCGCGAAACCAAGCGGTATCTTTGCCGAGCGAACAAAAAGAAACTATAAAAAGAAAAAAAGATTACAAAAAAAAACGAAAAAAAAAAAAAAAACAAAAGCGTGGCACGGACATCGTATGGTTTCCGGGTTCTCGTCCTCTCCAGCGAGACCGTTCCCAAATCCGCCCACGGAGATTTTGGAGAGAAAATCCCGTAATAATTAGGATAGGTCCGCGGGAGTTGCGTCAGTGCTGTAATAACATCGAGTCAGCCACACCAACGTGAAATAAAGTGTATAGCTATGAAAAATAAATAGGGCGTTGAGCTAAGAGGTGTTGACCGAGCTCTCGAACGATAAATCATAAATCTCGATTCCCCCATTGGTCAACCGAGCATTTCGATAATTCCGCTTCCAACCTGTGTGTGTGTGTGTGTGTGTGTGGATCTGTGTCAAAAATTCATCCACGTGAAAAGAAAGGAGGATCGCGTCGATCAAAGTCAATCAAAAAATCGTTCTTCCGTAATGCTATTTTTTATTCGTACGATCGTTATTTAATGACCGTTGTAACTAGAACAATGATAGTCTGCACGTTTTGCGATAAAATCTTTGAAAACTTGTATCTCGTGGAAAGTTAAATAAATTCTTGTAAAAACGTTCCTAGAAGAAACATGTAAAAGTACCTAGTGTTCTGTAACTGGTCTATTTATTTGTACTTCTGCTGGTTTATTTAAAAAAAAATTGATTTTGTTTTTACTGATTTATTTTATTTTTATTTTTACTGGTTTATTTCATTTTTATTGTATTTTGATTATCACTGATTCACTTTTTCTTTTTTACCGAAATAATACGAATTTCCCGACGAAAATTTGACCGCGTATTGATCAAAGTCCATATTTTTCGATAATACGAAAATCTTTGGATAACGGATGAAAAAAAAGATTTCAAAAATCTTCAAACCCTAATGTTCTTTTTTTTTTATTTTTTTTTTTTTTATTGAATGGAGTCCAGGTGCTCGAACATTGGTGCATGTATGGGGAGTTTAGCGAGAAGTTGAGCGAGCAGCATTCTTCATCGACACGTTCTTCGAGCACGATCCGCACATACTAATGAGTTTCGGGTTCGCGATTCTATGAGAGTTTGCCAATACGTGAGCGCGGCTCGAGTGTGTACTCTGTACACGCAAGTATATATCATTGGTGAGAGACGATCGGTTACGAAGTCGAAGCGTTGCTGGGAACGAGAAAAAAATACCTCGGTATGTTTGACAATGAGCACGAGCGTCTCGTATCGGTGGCTACCGAACATCGACAAATTCACGCCGAGGCGGTCTCGTATTCGACGACGCCGGTAAAGAATAACAAATGGAGAAAGGAGCTCGTCATTTTTACACATTCGCGCGCAACTTCTGACCTCACCTCTGACATAACAGTACAGCGTGTCTCGCTGGCTTTCACACATACGTGCTCCGTGACAGACGAAAAAAAAAAAAAAAAAAAAAAAAAAAAAAAAAAAAACCATTCGATTTTCGATCATTGGTGTGGTGAAAGAAAAGGCAATTCATTATTGTATCTTTCCTTCCAAAAGAACATCTTCGATAAAACACTTTTTTTTACATTCTGTTACAGTGGTGTTACCCCTCAATTGTAAAAAAAAAAACTATTTCAGAATCGGAAAAAAATATTTTTTTTGTCCGAATTCATCAGACTTTTTGTTTTCGATTCCGAAATAGTTCTGAGAGTTTATGAAAATCGAAAATTTTCAGCTGATTACGAATATCAGCGAATTTTCGTCGAAAGCACAACACGAGACAAAGAAAAACGTGTTTTTAGATGTTTTTTACGATTTTTTCAGTGAAATTTTGGGTTTTTAGGAAAATGAATGGTATATTCGTGTTCAGGGGATAAAATTACATCGTAAAGGACATACAAAAAAAATATTAAAAATCAAAAATTTTTTTCGATTTTTAGGCAAAATACGTTTTTTCACTAAATCATCGATAACTTTTTTCCCTTTGGGATTTGGCAC
>JAPYZI010001682.1:0-50981 GCA_030523105.1 Ophioninae sp. A BG-2022a
GGGGGGCGGGGGGGGCGGGGCGGGGGGGGGGGGGGGGGGGGGGGGGGTGTATTAGGCGGTAGAGAACGCGGAGAGACAGTGACGTAGACAACGAGAGAGCGAGAGAAACGAGAACGAAAAGACTTTTCGTTGAATTCGGTTGAACAATTTTTTCATTTCAATTTTCGTAACTTCCGGTGCGAAATTTCGCGGATATGTTTTCCCCGGAAATTTCGCACTCACAGCACTTCCTCCCCTTCTCCCCGCCCCTGCCTGCCGCCCTTCCCAATCGTTTTGAACGGTTTTTTATTTATCCCCCGCGCGTGCGCGCCCGATGCCGAGATCCAAAGATCAAACGCGCGTTTTCTACGCTCGCTGCGAAACGGCGCCACAGCTGTGTACGTTTTTGTACGGGGATAACGGTTGAACGTTTCGTTTGCGTTTTTTTCGCTGCTGATCTGAAAAAAAAACGTTCTTTTTTTTTTTATTTTTTAGCTTGAAAGTTCGAACTTTTCGGGCTAGGAATGCTCAAAAGCGGCGGAGGGGAATGGTAACCGTCGTTCCGTACATGCGGACGCACGGGCTCGTGTTTACGCGCAGAAAACGATGCGTCAGCGCGAGACGGGAGAAAACACATTTTCTCTTCTCTCCGATGAACTTTTGTGTGTATATCTATACATATATATATATATATAAATGTTTTCGTTCGTTCTATCGCGCATTCGTTTATCGCGGGGCGAAACGAGATTCATCGGTGTCGGAGCGTATCGCGTTCCCTGATATTCATAGCGAGCTCTCGCTATCCGTCGTAACGTAATCGCGCGCGCGCCCCCGCTCGCCGCGGATTCACCCGCGGGACTCGATTTTGTCGACCGCGCCGCGATCCCTCGCTGGTGCATTTCTGGAAATCCGCGATCCCGAAAGACCCGATCATTCAGGATTAAAGCGCGGGAGAAATTTGCGCGACACGACGGAGGACTCATTTTTTAAAATTCGTTTTGAAATTCATTACTTATTTAATTGGTTTTCAAAAATCATTTTAAAAAATGTTTCCAGGATTTTTAATTAATTAATTGTGAAAAATTGTTGTTCCACGATTCTTAGTAAATTGATTTTGCGCGTTAATTCAGAAATCGATGAAATCGGTGATAACGACAACGACGACGTCGACGATCGTCGCTTTCCTCTGATTCATCTTTAATTTCAGGTAGAGTAATCCGAGGATGGCGTCGCGTAAGAAAGTTTTGCTGAAAGTTATAATCCTCGGGGATTCCGGGGTGGGAAAAACCTCGCTCATGAACCAGTACGTCAACAAGAAGTTCAGCAACCAGTACAAGGCGACCATCGGCGCGGACTTTTTGACGAAGGAAGTCATGGTGGACGACAGGATAGTTACCATGCAGGTAAAGACCGACGGTCTCGTCGCCAAAAAAACATCCGAGTCGTCGACGTCGACAATCATACATGGAAATTTATCAACGTCGATACGAACGTACCCGAGTTATCGACGTTACAATCGAAACCCAAACAAAAATTCATCGAATTACGGAAATAGAAACGGCGATCCACTTTCGTAGCTTCGTTGTCCTTTTTTAAAAAAACAACAAAAAAACACGTACGGTTCTGCGCGTACGCAAAACAAAAGCTCGAATTTATAAAATGATTTTTCGAAAAGTAACGGAATCGGAAATGCGACAGATTTGGGACACCGCGGGCCAGGAAAGATTCCAGTCGCTGGGCGTCGCGTTCTACCGGGGCGCCGACTGCTGCGTCCTCGTTTTCGACGTCGAAGCTCCGAGCACCTTCAAATCACTCGACTCGTGGAGAGACGAATTTCTGATTCAGGCCTCGCCCAGGGATCCGGACAATTTCCCGTTCGTCGTCCTCGGAAACAAAGTCGACCTCGAACACAGAGCCGTCAGTTTATCTACTTTGAGGACTCGAAAGAAACATTCTTATTTCCGTTCGATCCGAGCGAACGGTCAAAAATACAAATTTTCTTTAATCACGGGAATCGAATGGAAAATGAATGAAGAAAATGAAAAAACCGAGCCGATCGTTAAAATTGGGCATTCGATGAATTCCCGCTTTACATTGAGCGTATAAAATATAAATGAGTGTTGAGTGTCAATCGCATTGCAGGTTTCGAGCAAAAGGGCGCAACAGTGGTGTCAGTCGAAGAACAATATTCCGTACTTCGAGACGAGCGCGAAAGAGGCGATAAACGTCGAGCAAGCTTTTCAGACGATAGCGAAGAACGCTTTGGCCCAGGAGAGCGAAGTGAGTGAATCATTCGATACTCGGTCCTTTTATCGGCAACGGAGAACGCGCGTTCAGCCAAATTCTCGTTACGAACGTTCAATCTTTCTCCCGCGTTCCCCTCTCGCCACCTCACCCCTTTGCTTCTTCGATCACCGAGATTCGAGTTTGTTCGCCGTTCGTGAAATTATATTTTACAATATTAAAAATTGAGCGTTCGGAGCTTATAAAATGATCATTCAGAATTTGCAAAGTTACGTCTCGAAAAGTTGAAAAAATAAATTCAACAGCACCCGAGGGGAGGTTAGACGGAAACCCGAGGGCAATTGGCGTACTCCCGTTAAAAGTTTGATCCAGCAGTCGCGCGTAATACCCGCTCGTTCTCCTCTCTTCGAATCCAACCTCGATGGCTTTTCCTCAACCGTCCGCGCTTTCTCTTTTCCTTTCTCCCTTTATCGGAGTTTAAAACCGATCGTTGAAATCCGGCAGGTGGAGCTCTACAACGAATTTCCAGATCAAATAAAGTTGACCAACGACCAGAGGGGCAACGGGAAATCGAACGATTCGTGCGCGTGCTAGAACGCCCGTCGCGTGTCGAACCCGGCCGAGTATAACCGATAACGGTACGTTACGGAAAAGGGCCACGCGGAGAGAGAAAGGCATATATATATATACGTTGCGAATGAAAAAACGAGACAGAGAGAGAGAGAGAGAGAGAGAGAGACAAAAAATCAAGAAAGAGATAGAATAAACACGAATAAGTACGATCGCGAAGACAAAAGCGTGCGAAGTGAGAGAAAGAGCGACGAGGAGAGACAAAAAACCAGAACGAGAGGAATTATCGCGCGTCGGTCGTTAACGATGCAAAATCGCGCGATTAAAGGCAAGAATTAACGAAACGAATAAGAAGAAAGCAAAAAACAAACGAAACAACCAGGGCCGAGTCGCAAAAAAAATCGCGACTCGGCCGAGAGGTATTTTTTTTTCAGCGGCCCCGCGGCCCTCGAATTCCCGGCCAGTCTCGATCCGAGTCGTTCTTTTCAACTTTTCGTTCGTTAAAAATATACGTGCCGTTCGAGGGGAAGAAAGTAACGCCGAATTATTCGAGAGAACGAGGGTAAGATAAAAGCGATTTATTCGAGCAAGCGCGCGCGCGCGCGCGCGAGAGAGAAAGAGAGAGAGAGCGAGAGGAAGCGCATTATTCGAGAGAGAAGGGTGCGAGAGCTGGAAAGATACGATCGGTCGTCGATACGGAGGACGGTTGGCGATACGAACGTTGCTTTCCGAGGAAGAAGCCATTTTTTCCGACGAAACGGTAACGTTCCCGAGACAACTGTCATTTTTCCGAGAAAACTGTAATTTTTCCGAAAAAAAATAGGAATTTTTACAAGAAGGAGACAACTTTCCCGAAAAAATTGTAATTTATCGATAAACGGTACTTTTTCCAATAAAAATGTTTTTTGTTGGAAAGTATTTTTTTCGGATAAAGTACCACGTCGGGAAACGTATTTTTTCTGGATAACGTTTGTTCATTTTACTTCGAAAATGGAACGGTACTTTTTTTTCAACAAGGAACAAAAGCGCGAAAAACCGACCGGTATCGACAATCGTCGTCGTCGTCGTCGTCGTCGTCGTCGTCGTTCGAACGTTCCTCGCTCTCGTCCGAGCGAGAAAAAATGACGGACGAAGGCGTCGCGAGTGGAAACTCGGATCGCGGGGAGCCCCGTCGCGAAAAGGACGAGCAACGAACGAAAAAGAAATTTCGTGCGAACGAAGATCCGGACCATCGCGCTCTTCGCTGGAAACGACGCGTCCAAGCCGGAGAACGTTGCGACTGTTGCTTTCGCGCGATCTCGGTCGTCTCCGCGATGAGAACTCGAACGGCCAGCGTTCGCTTCGAACGTTCGATCAACGTTCGTTCCTTTCAATTAGTTTTTTCGTTCGGAAAAAAGTCACGCGTCGAAGAGCTCTCGTCTCCGAGTCTCTTTCGAAAACTGCCCCCCCCCCCCCCCCCCCCGCCCCCCCCCCCCCCCCCCCCCCCCCCCCGCAACCCCCACCCCCCTTCCCTTCGTAGCTTTTTCCGTTTTTCTATTTTTGCACGATCGCGAGCTCGCGAAACTGGGACGTTCTCGTTACCGCCCCTGCGCTTCCCTTCCCCCGCCGGAATAATCGAGATTCGGCCGGGAAAGCAATAAACGGGCGATATCGGGCGGATGGTATCGGGTGTACGAAAATTTGAGTTGAAATTTTCCGGGTACGCGGCTGGGGGTGTCTCGTCGATCCGAATCGAAGAGTCGTCGGCCGCTCTTTCGCGCGACCCGCCCCGTTCCTCGGACGTTGATGGCCGAAGCGCGGAGCCGAGCCGCCGGGCCACGACCCTCTTCCCGCCGGATCGAGGAGGAACGGTGCGTCGGGGAGACGAACGTCCGAGGACCTTTCGCCTCGGAATTTCGAGATCCATCGAAATCGGGTAACTCTCGGTCGCACCTCCGGAACACCGGGTATCCGTGGGTTTTTCGTTGGCGGGTCGCGCCAACTATTTTCTCCCATCCGTCTCCGGCGTCGATCGTCGTTACTTCGGAACCCGATACCGGAGACGACGCGGCGTTTCTCCCGGACCCTCGGTCGATCCACGTTGGAAAACACACGCGAGAAGATTCGTATTTCAAAAACGGACGAACAAACGTTTCTCCGAGGGAAAGAAAAAGTGCAGTTTGAAAGACGGAAACGGAGAGGATCCGTCTCGCTGCTGTTTCGCGACCCCCCTTCCCTCCCTCGCCCCTGAGACCGCGTCGGAACAAAAATAGACGAAAATTGAAAGCAAAATTCGAGGGGGAAGGAAAGAAGCGACGGGGCAACCCCCGAACGAAGTTTGGCGCGCGACGCTCGCGGCGCGCGCTCTCGCGCGAACGCGACCGACGAAAAGGGGGTCCCCGCGAAAAAACAAAACGAGAACGAAAAAAAGGTATCGGAGGCCCGAACGCGATCTCACCGGAGTACGCGACAAAACTGTATCGCGCGTCTCGAGGCGAGCCTTTGACGTCCGTGCGAATATTACGGGTGGTGAACACAATGTATATAAGAAAACTGGAAAAAAAAAAAAGAAAAAGAAAGACGAACGAGTAACGATAATCGCGACGATTACGATTATAATTTTAACGGTAGGCGTTAACGAGACGGATATTACGCATTATTAATATTATTGTCACGATCATGATCGCTGCCGCTGCCGCCGCTGCTACGAAGGAAAACGGAAACAAAAATTAACAACAAAGGAAAAAAAGAATTGAAACATTAACGTTGCTACTCTTAGATCAAACGAAAAACAAAACGACAAATACATTTATTGCAAAAAAAGAGTATAAAGTGTAAAAAAAAAAAAAAAAAAAAAACGACGCGACTCGCAATTCTATTAAATTTTGATTTTCTCGTCCAAACCGATTTCCCGAAAATCCGAATTTGACGTTTCCGGTGTTCCGACAAACGTCACCGATCGTCGAGTCGAGCGCTTTCCTCCCGCGAGCGGCTCGTCGGTTTCCCGCGAGGAAGCGAAAAAACAAAAACGGATCGAGGAGTTTGGGCCGCGATCGTACGCGGGCGTTGGCCCCGCGATCGAGCCGATTCGATACGGACGTTAAATTCCGGGCACGACGGGAAATTGCTCCTAAATAGATTCGACGAAGCGTGAAAAGGACGGTGAACGAACGAACGAACGAACGAACGTCGGAACAGCGGAGGCGCGTCGCGCCTCCGCTGTTATTCCGCGAAGCGAAAAAATAAACGGAAAAAAGGGGGGGGGGAGGACGAAAGGATCGGGCGCGCCGCGCGGTTTTCCTTCGTCAGAATTCTCGCGGGCGTCGCGCTCGGCGTCGCGAGAGTGAAAAATGTTTTTCAGCGATTCCGCGGCGCGCCGCCGGCCTTCGCGATCGTACGATTCGAGCGCGACGAGCGCGACGACCTCGACCGGAGAACCGATCGTCCCCTCGAGCGCCGGCCGGTGGTGGTAATCGTCGCTAACGAGGACGAACGTCGAGTCTCGGATCGCGCGAGACCGACCGAGGACGCGGCCCGAGCCGGCCCGCTACCGTCGTCGCGCCGTTGTCGCTCCGAGGGAACGCCGCGAGGAGCGAGCGTCGCGGCGTCTCGGCTCCTCGAGGTTCTCTCCGCGAAGCGTTGACGCGCGCGACCGACGCGACGAACGGGGGCTCGCTCGCCACCGGGCCGCGGCTCTACCCCCGGTCCTCGTCCCCGACTCGACCGACGTTTTTTCGGGCTCGCACCTCCAGCGGCGAGTCGCGCGGCAACTTTCCCGCCTCTCGCCGATCTTGCCCCTCCCGAAAAAAACAATTTACGAAAAACGCGATCCGTACGCGCGATCCGAAGAAAGTATCTCGAGGCTCCGCGTTTCATTCTCGGCGTCGTTGATCGTTCGAACGTTTCGTCCTTTTAAAATTAGCGCCGTCTTTTTTCATTTGCAAGTTTATCGAGTAATTTTTTATATTCGTCGTTACCGCGATAGACGCAAACGTTTCTCGTCAACGATTCGTCGAGAAAAGTGTATCATCGATCGAACGAATCGGTGAAACGATAATTGACGAATCATTGGTTAAACGACGAGGCGATTCGTTATCGACGAACCGACGAGACCGTTCGTTATCGGCGAGTCGATCGACGACACGGTCGATATTTATTTTTTAACGGTAACCGTTGGTCGCGAGACGACGACGATCCGAGCGAACCGATTCGTCGCGAACCCGATCGAAGCGACGGAAGATCCAGAATCGCGCTCTCCCGTTCCGAATTTCGAACGAACGAGGACGGAAAGCGGCTCGAAACGGGTGTGAAAATTTCCGGACGTGTCGACGGGATTTCGACAATTTTGAATTTCCGGTCCCAAAGTGTAGCCAAGATTTGGAATATTTCCAACTCCCGTCGGTGTTCGCGATCATTTTTTCAAACGCGACGCGTAAAAATAAAAATACGAAAGACGCGAATCTTCTCGAACCCGTACGACCGATTATTTTCATTATCGGTTCGTAAATTTCGATTAAGCGCGGCCACGGAGAGCAGCGGCGCCGAGCCGTACGCGCGCTTTCCGCGCCTCTCGTCGGTCTTTGGTTTCGCAAAGTGACAACGCTGTCCGACTTTCCACCCGCGAGGAGAAACAGGATTAAAAGCGCGAAACGAAAAAAGAAGCGAAACGCCGCTTCTCGCCGATCGAAGAAGCCTCGAACGAGCTCGTATCTTCGCGCGGACCCGCATCGATTCGACGGGTAATCGTTACCTCGCGCGATTGCGACGGAAAATGAAATTTGCGGCGCGCGAACGAATCGTACGCGGGATTTCTAAACCGGAACGTCGCCGCGCGTCTTCTCTTTTTTTTTTCGCTCCGAGTAATCGTCGCGCTCGCTGTCGGAATCGACGCTGCGAAAGAAATTTAACGACTCGCGACGACGAGATCGGTTCGCGGCTCCCGGGGACGTCGACTCTTCAACGAACCCGATCGAAGATCGGCTCGTTCTTTAAACGTCGAGTCCCATCGATGTTAACGCGGTGATTCATCGACTCGATGAATAATCGATCGGAAGAGCGAACTTCGGACAACGAGGACGCGGCGGTTGTAACGAACCGATGAACAGCGCGGCCAAATTTGCGCTCCCCGCGCAATTTCCAACCGAGGCCTTCGAAAACTCGCGATCGTTTCGGTCCCTCGCCAAGAAAGAAAAGGAGGACCAGATTTTCACCGGTCTCTTCGAAACGATCGAACGACGCCTCTTCGCGCGATACGGTCGCGTATCGCGCGGCGCGCGTACCTCCGGCGAATCGGTGAAAGTTCGGCGATCCTCGAAGCAGCACCGCCGATTCTTTTCTCTCGCGAACGAACGGACGAGTCCGTTCGCGACGCGACGCGACCACCGAGGAACGAGAGATCCGACGCGTCTCGTATCGACGGCGCGTCCGTCCTTTCCGGCTGTCCGACGAGAGTCCACGGTTTTCGAAACGTTTCCTCCTCGATCTTCGACCAAAACTGTTTATTATTTTTTTTAATCGTCCGTTTGATCGTTCGATCGTTTTTTCCATTTATTCGAAACGATTCGACGATCGTTCGTACCGACGTGTACTCGTTTGGGTATTCGTTTGCGCGTTCTCTCGCTTATCGTTTTTCTTTTGTTCATTTTTTTACTTGTTCATTTATATTTTTGTATTCGTTTCGTTCGCTCGTCCGATCGTTTGTTATTCATTTTTTTTTATTTCTACGTTACGAAAATACGTTTCGCGTCCGTTCGGGTCGCACTTGCGTTCTTGGGACGGCTCTCGCGCTTGTCGCGAGACTCCGCTCCGCGTGACCGGTGGCCGGTGATCTCCCGTTTCGGACGAATTCGCGTCGTTCCCGCGTTGCGAAAACGCGAAGACGCCGTAACCACGATTTCTCGAAAAAACAAACAAATTATATATCGCAAAACCGACGAGAAGAGAAATAATTCTGGGTATTTCGTGTCGACGCTGCGCAACTTCCGGTCGAAACGAGATCAGGATCGGTGAAACGAACCGCCGAGGTTTCCGGCGAGACCTCCTCCTCTTTCGCGGTCTCGTTTCTATTTGTCCGGGTTGCGTTTCAACGCGCGCCGAATCACCCGACCGATCGGACGTTCGCCGGTAGTCGAAGGATCGTCGGGACGTCTCGTCCCGCCTGTCGTCGTCCGGCGGATTTCCACCTCCAAATTTTTCTCCTCCTTTCCAAACGTGCCGTTTCTAACGTTCCTCCTCTGTACTCCTCCCACCCCCCTCGATCTCTTCCTCTTCGACACCACGATTTATGATTATAATTACCGCTATCGTTATTATTTTCATTCATTTTGAAACACGATTATTTATTTTTACTCCTCGAATCGTTGCTTCTTAATGATTTTTGTCAATATTATTATTATTATTATTATTATTAAACGACGCTGGTTGAACGATCGTACGATTATCTTTGAATCGACACTGTTGTTATCCCGTTATCGCAGCTTTGTCGCGTTCAATGATCTTTCGTAATAATTTTATTGTCGCTGTTACGACGCTTATAATTATTATAAATGTATTTTAGTATTAATCGTCTCTCTGTTTTCGCCCTCAACTTGGATCGAAATTCATGCTTCCTCCGTTATCGAATAAAATTCGGCGCGCGACCAAGAGCCGTGCCAGGGCGGCCCGTTCGATTCCGGACTTGTTCGCGAACACGCGCGATCGTTCCAATCGCGACACACCTGTTGTTCCACCCGAAAAGTAATACGCGTAGTAACGAGTATCATAATTGTACAGGGGGAACGAGAGCGATCGAAAAGTAGGAAGACGGCTGTGGAGCCGGTGTATCGTTACCTACACCCGCGAAACCTCGTACACGGTGACCCATTTATCTCGAATCGTAAAAAAGCGAAGAATAAAAACGTCCAAGAGAAACGGAGCCACGCGTATTTTTTTCCACTCTACGAAACAATGAAAAAGAAAACAACGTTAATTTTTCAATACCGAGCAATTTTCAAAATTCTACTTTTATTTTAGCGATTTTTTCAAAATTCTACTACTACTTTGTTCTTCAAAATTCTACTAACACTTTATTTTCAAAATTCTACTACTACTTTAGCGATATCTCGGAACGGTAAACAATCAAGCAAGAAAAAAGTGAAATATTGGCATTGATATTAATTCTTAACGTTTATATCTTTGAAATACCAATCGACGCGGTTCACGAAAAATATCGAGAACAACGAATAACGCGATAATATTTGGATGGCGCAAAAGTAAATAATACGCAATAATAACGTTTTTAATAATTATTCGTTGTAACGAATGATATTACCGTGAAATTAAAAAATCGTTCGAACAAATATTTGTTCCCTTCTACCAAACGACGCGCGTTTGCACGGTTAACGAGTCGTAAGAGCGAGCGTAAGTGAGCTCTGGAAATACATACGCGTATACGCGTGTACGTGTATACGCGCACGCGCGAGAGTTCGTCACTCTCACTGTCCATCGAACGATCGTACGTATTCGTTCCGATGACGAACCCGTGTGCGTGCGTACGCGTACGTATGAATACTCGTGCTCGCGTACACACTCGGCTATATTCGTATAAATATGTAGAGCCTTTAACAATTCACACGCGACGAGAAACGTCAGTACACTCGGTGGCCCAACACCGGCGACAAGTGTGTCTCGCTCCTACGAAATAAAAGAATTTTAAAAAGAAGGAACAAAGAAAATCGAACAGCGTTTATCGCCGAGTGTCGTATTTTTTCTTTTTTTTTTTCCAAGCTCCGTTCGACTTTCCGAGTATTCGTTCGTCGCGCCGAAGCGATCGGAGGAACGTTTTCAGTTTTTTTTTGAAACGCAAACGTTCGGAAATGGTGAACGTTTTTTTTTTTTAACCGAGGTAAAGTTGCGACTAATTTTTTTTTTTTTCGTCTCCGTAGTATTTAATCGCGACGGTGACGGAGGCGAGCTTTTTCTTGTCTCGAAATAATTTATCGTTCAGCGGAGCTACGAATTTTGGAAATTTTTGGGACACGATCGAGAAAATTGTTTCGAAATACGACAAATTATAGATTTTTGAGCAGAGGGGAGGTATTCGAGAAAGGGGGAGGGGGGGAGGAGCGACTCGGAGGTGAAGTTACGTCGGACGAGCAAACAAAACTGTTTTACGTAAATCCAAAGTGCGGTGCCCGTCTGGCGCGGGAATATCGAAGCGTACGCGATCGAGGAGGCGATCGTTGCTTCGCCGGTCGCGCGTCGTTCGATTCTTGAAAAACGTGATCTTTTCGCACCCCGAATTATCGACGAACAAAAGTTGCGTCGTAACGAAACTTCGAAGAAATCGTCGCGCGATAAAAATTCAAAAATAAAATTTACCAATGAAGAACGAATTTTGAACAAGACGAATCACCGACGAATAATCTTTGAGCGAAATTACCAAAAACGAGTGTGCAAGCGTCGATAAATTTTAAACGGAACGATTTTAAAAAAACGGAACAATTAAAAAAATTACGCGAAAAGACGAACGACGAAACCGGTGAACGAAATTGAAAAAAAAAAAAATGTTTTTTTAACCTTTGCCGTAAGAACGATGAGAAAAATGTTGAAAATAAGTAACGACTGACGCGAAACGACGATCCGAGCCCTGTGCAAATTTCGTACCGGCGAGCATTCGCGAATCGACTCCTGCTTCCGGGCAAGAATAAAGGAGAGATCGATCGATGACGGGCGCGCGAGGCGAAGCGGACTTTCGAGAGATTTTTGTTTCAAAAAATTGGACGATCGGGACCACGAGTTTGCAAAGATCGATCGATAAATCGGCAAGAAGTACGAACCGAGTTTGCAATAATAATAACGATCGTAATACCGATTCGGATAATACGAATGAAAAAAAAATCAAACCGACGCGTTAAAAAAATTAGCAACGATAAAATCGGGAACAAAAAAAATACCGAACAACATCATTTTTTATTCGACGAGTCTGTAAAAAAATTATTTTATTTGGAAAAAGGATCGACCGCGCGTAGTCCGATCGAATCTGGAATTTTCCACTCGGCGATAAAACTCGACCGTCCCGCCTGGAAAAAAATCGAAAAAATCGCAAAAATATCTTTTCGCGTCCGATCGTGATATTTTGCAAAAAAATATTGCATCGGCCATCGAAGGGTTCGGGTCGATCCGGCGTTTCGACGAACCGGGACGTTATTCCCCGTCGCGTTTTTTTTGCATCCGTGGTTGCGCAACGATCGGTAGTGGAACGAGACGCCGGTCGACTCGCGGCCGACTCTCGTTACGATCCATCGACCGGACCGAACACTGTTGATGCGAAAAAAAAAGAAAAGAGAAAAAGGACGGAGAGAGAATCATCGATGACCGGAGACCGTTCGTTCGAATTCCCCGTTTGATTCGTACACGACTGTTTCGATTCGCGCAAAGGTTCGCAGATTTGACCGGACGAATCGGTACTGCGTCTGTCCGACTCATCGCCGTGTGATCGTTGTCGTCCCGAGGATCGGTGACTCGTCCGTGTCGAACGCGCTCCCTCGGTCGATATCAACGCCCGAAAGTAACATCGATGCGTTACAGAAAACAAAAAGAAAACCGAACATTTGAGAACGAAACAATTTTTCAAAACGTCCCTCGTTCGACGAAAACATCGACAAATAAAACGGGAAGAAGCAACACTAATTAAAAAATGTAAACGAGTCATCGATCGAAATTGAACATCGATACGTAAAATCGAGAAAATAAAAATCGAAACTGCCAAAGTTTGAGAAAAAATTGAAAACCAAAATCGGCAAGAACGTTTCTGTTTGTTCGATGAGAGACACGAATGTAACAAATATAACGTCGAGTGGATAAAGAGATCGTTTCGAAAGACTGAAGAAAAGAATTCGATACGAGAAGCATCGACGCGTAGAATCGATAAAACGTACGATAAAACAATTAAAATCGAGTTTGGTGAGTGAAATTGTTGATTCAAAAGAGACAACATGCACAGGACTATTTTGTTTTGCGTTTTGATCGCGATCCTTGAAAAATTCACGTCCGGGGCTGATAACGGTGCAGGTGAGAATTTTTTGAATTTCACGAATTTTTTACGTATTTTTCGTTGACGAATAAATTCCAGATTTGTCACAATTTTTCTCTCAGGGTTGAGGAGAACGTTTCGTTTGTGTCCGACCCGTGACCGAATTTTTTTCAAACTAATCGCGCGAGAGCACGCCCTCGAGGCAAAATTACCGAATATTCTTTGAATCCTGTAAAATATATGAAATCCAAAAAAACAACAAAAACCTGTCCCAAAAAATCGCCAAAATACGCGTGAACGAGTGCGCAATTTCCCCGCGGAAAAACCACAATCTTACTGCTTAATGATTTTGTTTATTTTTCGTGAAAAATTGCCTAGTATCGCTGTCGGTGTTTTTTCAAAAATTATAATCGAGCTTAAATTTTCTCAGATCCATTCGAATTTTTGTATCATTGATATTGTTCGTTTTTTTCGTTCGTCCCGTTCGCTCGTTTCGAAGAACATTTTCCTCGAAACTCGCGCGGCATCGATGTTTCGCGCAGCCAAGGCCTCGCGTCCTTACCTCAATGGTAATTAAGCGTTGCACACGTAATATTTGCGTAATTGTATTATCGAATCTCATCGCGTCAAGGCTTCGGAATTCCGCGTTGCTGCTCGTGGATCGTCGGATCGAACGTTTCGAATCGCCGGAAAAACAAAGTGCCCGTACAATCGAACAACGATAATTCATTGAACGATCAAATTCCGTAATTTTTCACAAAATCCCATCCCCAAAATTACCTCTCGAAGGGACGGGACTTTGCAAAATATTATAAAATTAAAAAGTTCAGTATTATACAATTATTAAAACGGAAATATCATGTATCCTTTGAACGTAAAAAATCCTCTCTCAAGGGGAGGATCGTTCGCGGGAGATTACGAAATTGAAAAAATCCGATCGAGCCGGATAAAATACAATCAATTTTCCAAATATGAAAATAATAATAAAACTAACTTGGCGGTATCGTTGACTTTTTCGTGTATCTCGTCATCAGCGCGGACGTCCAGTTGCGCCGATACAGGATGGGAGAAAGTCCCGGGGATGAGGCCGGAGCGGATCGCTTCGAGAGACGTTCTTTACGCGGGTGTGGACTCGCAGGGAATAGTCGTCACGTGTTTCAACAAGTAACCAACCGTTTGCAAAAAAAAAAATGTTTTCATCGTTGGTTTCGCACCGAATCGTCGATCGTCGTTCGTTAATAACAACAATAATTATCACGATTGTTTGAAACAACAATACACGATGTAACAATAATTTTTCGTAATAATCGTAACGCCAACAACGAAAAGTATTATCTTTCGATAGCGTTAACGTATTTCGTCCGTTTTCATAATTTTTATTAAGAAAAAACGAATACTTCATAAAATATTATTATTTAATACAAAAATACATCGCATCGGCTCGTTACGATCATTGCAACGAAAGAATTATCGTCGCTATTACGGTTGATCGTCGTTTTTGTTCGCGCTCACGTTCAAAGAATCATTGCAGATGCGTCAACGCGAGCTGCACCGCCTTCGTAATCGATTTTGAGAAGAGCACTTGCTACAGTGTCAAATTAGAGGGCGGCGAGCTCGAGCCGGAGCCTCTTTCGACGTTTTATCATCAAATTTGTTTAAAAGGTGACGATTCGTCCACGCATAAAAATGTGCTCGGGCACTAACCGAGCGATACCAGAATACGAACGGTCGTCTCTTTTATTTAATTGGAATTTGAATATTTTTCAAAATTTGTTCGAAAAACGATCGATTCGAAAGAACTCAAGTTTCGATCGTTTCAAACGGACTCGTTCGTTGACTCGTTGAATGAATTTTCGGCAGTGCCAACGAGTCGCGGGGAAACGAAATTGTGGCAGGTCGAAAGGACTCTCGGCGCTGTTTTAATCGACAGCAAGAGTACGCGTATCCCGGATTTTGTGACGAGAACGCAGTGCTACGAAAAGTGCATCGCTGCTGGTAACTTTCTCTCGTCGCGTTATCAATATTTATCATTACCGTTATTATTTGTATATTCGAAAGCAATATTACGTATTCGTGGCCGACGGTTGCTCGTTCGCTCGTCGTTGCCACTCGTTGGATACGAATATTTTGAAACAATCGATAAAAACAAAGAACGATAATCGTTTATGATTCGTCGTTGCTCGTCGCGTATCGAAAAATCTTGTCCTCCGCCTTTTTTTCTTCAATGAAAAAATTGTTTCGGTTTTAACGGCGACGGAAACGTTTGATTTTTAGGCTCGATGTGCCGGTCGGCGCAATTTCGTACGAGCCGCGATCTCTGGATCGGCGACAGCCGAGGCAAATGTTCCTTATCGGGAATATCGAGAGGCGTCAGGCCCCAATCCTACAGAGCCTCGATGTACAAGGACGAGTACCTCGAGAATCAGTGCCATTACTCGCGTCAGTCACTTTTTTAAAACTCTTCCTCCCCGTCTTATTTTTCAGTGCGTCTCGCCATTGATCCTTGTCGCGTCTCGCAACCGCGAAGCGCGACATCGTCCTCCGAGTATTCCGAAAATAGACTCGCTTTTTAACGTACGCGTTATCGATGTTTAGCGAGCGCCGACTACTGCTCGTACGCGGAATATCGCAACCAGACACTGCCGTACTCGGATCTCAAAATTCCCGGTCTCTCGGTTCCAGAGGTAATTGCTACAAAATTATTAATTTTTTCATTATCCTTTTTTTCTGTTCTCGTTGGTCTTTCGTTTCCACGGGTGGTAACGAAAACGTCGATTCGTCTTTGCGAATCGTTCGTTCGTTCGTTCGTTCGTCGAAATCTCGGGACGGAATTTTTTTGGTCAATCGGTCTCGCATCGTTCGAAAGATACGTATCGTTGGATATTTTTGATTTCGGACGACGCGGGAATCTCGCGGTGGAAACAGTGCGAGCGGAGGTGCAACAGCGGAAAGGACGGTTTCCCGTGTAGATCGTACACGGTCGACAGCGGTACGCCCGGAAAGCCGATTTGTCTTTTGCACTCGGACGACACGACAGGCGCGGGTGTGAGCGCGTTGGTCGAGAGGCCCGGCGTCGTTTACAAGGAACGCGAACCCTGCCTGAACCGTGAGTACGCGTTTCGTCGTGCGTCTCGATCCTTCGAATTCAACTTTGAGGAAAATTGGAGAAACGTCGTTCGAAGCTCGAACGATACTCGTATCGACGAGAAAAAGAGAATCGTTCGTGGAGAAGGATGAATTTGGAAAGGAATAATTTTGAATTTGTTCGGTTCAGTGAAGGCGCGTTGCTCGAACGCGAGTCTGATCGTCGAATTGGTAACGACGGAACCGTTCGGGGGAAGAGTTTACGCGAGCGGTTACGACGAGGGCTGCGGAGTTCAGGGAAACGGCGGGACGACGACGAGCCTCGTTCTCCCGTTGCCCTCGAAGCGAAGCCTGGCGAGCGGAAACGTCTCGTGCGGCGTCAGTCCCGCGTACGCGCTCGACAACGAAAATCGGTGAGTCGAAACGAGGCGAGCGAGAGCTTCCGAGCGTCCTCGCGATCGAGCCTCGAGCGAGCCCGAGAACCGCGCTGCGGGGTCGCGAAGCGGGAACGGGCTCGCTTCGCGCCCGTTTCGCGCCCGCCTCGCGCCCGCCCCGCGCTCGCCTCGAGCTCGCCTCGAAGACCCCGAAGACGAATCGGTCGAGTCTCGGGGAGTTCGCTCGTTCGGTCGTTTTATCGGTCGATCGATCGGATCGCAGAACGCGAACCGCCGTTTGGGTCACCGTGGTCGTCCAGTTCAATCCCATCGTCCAGAGGCTCGGGGATCAATCGGTCAGGGTCGGCTGTACCCTCGAGGACTCGAACCTTCCGGGACCCGCGAACGTCACCGTTCACGCCGGATTCTCCTTCGCCGATCCGAGGTTCGCTCCAAACCGTTGACGCTTTTCAAACTTGCCGCGATCGAGACGCGAAACTAACGATCCCGCTGTTGGGCGAAACACGCAGCGCCGGGACTCCGCCGATTTCCTGGACGGTTTTCAACGCTACGACGGTTCCCCTGGTCGCCATGAGGATTCTCGACGAGAATCGGAACGACGTCCTCGTTACTCGTCTCGGTGACAAATTGACCCTCAGGATCGACGTAACCCCGTCGGACGGTCAGTTCCCCGTTAACCCGCTCGAGTCGCCTCTCCGACCGAAGCGTTCGCTCGAACGTTCGCGTCCTTCCGGCGTACCTCCGATAAAAAAAAAGAAACGACCGACGAATCCGGACAACCTCCGAGAACGATCGGACGGTGTCTCGACGCGACCTTTGAAAAGACGCGCCGACGCGAATCAACGATAACGAACGAACGTAACGACGAATCGAAGGAGAGACGACGCGCGATCTTTGACGCGCTCCGAATCTTCCGCAGGGCCTTACGACGTATCGGCGGGTCACCTGGTCGCGAGCAGCGCCACCGGTGCGTCGTCGATTCTTCTCCTCGACGAGGCGGGATGCCCGAGCGACCCGCGAATTTTCCCAGCCATGATCAGAGATCCTCGGAACAACCGGTCTTTGTATTCGACGTTCGCGGCGTTCAAATTTCCCGACAGTCCCCGGGTCCGATTCGACGTCGTCGTCGAGTTCTGCCTCGGGGAATGCGAGCCGGTACGCTTCGAGTTTTATTCGTTCTTTGCACGGCCGGGCCAGCGTCCCGCCTCTCTCTCTCTCTCTCTCTCTCTCTCTCTCTCTCTTCAGTAATAATTACAAGGACGACTCGTTTCCCGATCGATCCTCTCGATCCTCGCGACGATTCTTCAACGTTTCGTCAACGGCAACGATCGCGACCGATAATAACGACAACGACGATCGTATCGCTCCTGACGTTATCGTTACGCGCGATTATTGATTCGATCGACGGATCGACGATCCTTTTTCGGCCCGAAAGGTAAATTGCAGAGGAGGCGCGATCGCTCGTGGACGAAAGCGAAGATCCGCGGACGACGAAGCGGCATCGACGAACGCGACGAACGCGACGAACGGTTCCGAGGCGACGACCCGCCGCGGGAGCATCGACGGGCTTCCGCTCCAGCGATCGATAATCGTCCAGGATCTCGTAATCTCCGCGGATCCTTTGCTGGGCGGAAAATCACCGAGTCCGGATACCGTCCTGACAGCGGGCGAAAGTGAGTCCCACCCGTCAAACTCGCGACGACGAGTGTACCGAGCGTGGCGAACGAACCCGAACAACGAGCGACTCTCGAAAACGCGAACGATTGAAACTCGATCGAGTAAAAACGGAAAACTCGAATCTCGCAAAGTTCAAGATCTACCGAAAATTCGGAGCAACTTTTAAAATTCGCGAACGTTGAATTTTCCGTGTAAAAAATCATCCCGAAAAGAGAGAAAGATTGAAAAACGTACAAACGTTGTTCGGCGTCGAGGTTGAATCGTGAAAGAAAAAAAAATGATTTTTCTCGGTCGAACGGTGAAATTTTGAAATTCGTCGAGCGGTCACCCGTCCGAGGATCGGGGAACGCTTCGCTCGCGCGGGGTGCCTCCCGTTTTATTTATTTTGTCGTTTTGTTCGAGTCAGAACCCCTGGACGGTCTTCTGTGCGTAGACGCGGCGCTGGTTCTCGGTCTTCTCCTCTTCTGGCTCTGCGTCCAGATACTCATGACCCTCGGATGCGTAATTCTGGTCCGTCGGTACCGCGAACACGCGAGGAAAGCCGCGGAGGACAGGGCGGACGTGCTCGCGCGTCATCTCTACGGGATTCACGGTGGCAACTTTGAGATCGCGCGTCGCGTCAGATGGGCCGACCGCGACGGATCCTCCGTCGGCTAGCCCTTCTTCCGACCCGAACGAACGAAACGCCGAAGCCTCGCGACCGCCCGATCGCTCCAAAACCGCGACCTCACGGGCGAACAGCCCTCGCTTTCGGCGGTCCTCTCGAGAATGGACGAACGTCCGGTGTTCGAACCAAAAACGACAAACTTGTCGCTGCTCTTTCGTTATTTCGAGAATAAAAGATATATACGACGCGTTCTCGGGGCTGACGATATTTTTCGCTCAAGTATCCAGGTCCGGAGTCCCCTCGGTACCGAGCGTCTCCGTCGCTCGAGCGTTCCGGGCTCGAGTCGTCTCCCGGAGTTCTTCCGAATCCTGGAAAGACGAGAGGCTTTTCCCGGATTCTCCGGGACACCGCAAAGTCCGGATTCTCCGGGTAAAGCTCGAGAGAGGAGAGAGCCCTCGCCGCCGAGAGCCCGGCCGATGGAATCGTTCGACGGTGAGCTCGCGGTGCGAACGCCGATGACGGGCCCCGGGGGGGGGAGGGCCGGAGAAACGAACGCCTCGATGACTCGTCGCGTCGTCCGCTCGAACAACAATTTTTTATTTATAAAAATCACGAGTCGACGATTGCGCCACTTTTAATGATCTTTTTTAATTCGCGACGATCCCCTCCCGACGCGTGTCGCAGCGATCGAGTCGCGCGTCGTACCGTTTTGTAATCGATACACGGGGTGTATAAATTGTTCATTACAGATTTTTATTAGCGCCGTTGATGGTTAAACGTTATTTTTTTCCACATCTTTCGATCGCCTTTATTCGACGGACGAAACGTACGTTCGTTTCGAGTCGCGGACCGTCCGATAAAAATGACTCGTAAATTGGGATTCTCGCGACCTTTGACGGATCGTTCGAATTACAACGGAAAAGTATCGGTCGAGGCTCACCACTGTGAGAATTGAGCCTCGGCAGTTTTTTCACGCGACGGCAGTTTTTTCACGAGACGTTATCCTCGGATGTTCGATGCACAGGGTCCGTAATAAGCCGCCTCCACGTCTGGTGGAAAATAAAGGTTCGAACGAGACGGCGTCTCGATCGATCGTTGAATTAAAAATAATTCGTCGAATCGATCAGCGAACGAAAAATAATGAAAATTGTAGTATCGAAATTGCCAATGCCAAGACCAAAGTTATCATCAAAAACGAAGCATCGACGAATCGTTGAGAAATTTTGAAAAATTGAAGCAAGGAACGACGATTCGTCAACGATAATTACAATTTTAAAAAACGCGGTATTGTTCGATCGGAACGATAAAATCGTTAGGGATTCGAATCGAACGATACGTACCGAGTCCACAGGCTTTCGCGCAAGCCAGCATACCGGGATTCCCGTAAACGATTCGATCGGTTCCGCAGACCGGGTTGTATTCCGCCGTCGTCTGAAACTGCGCGAATCGCGATTACAAATTTATCATTAGTCGTTTAAAATATTCAAACGAATTCCGGACGTTCGTGTTTCTTCAATTTTTTTGCGCATTAACGAGCGACGAGAGACGCGGACGACGAACGCGTCGGCGCGTCCCAATTTTCGAAATAAACGGTGAGTCTTTGTTCGGCGATCGAGGCAAACGGGACGGACCGATGATTCCTTTTGTGCTCGGCCCTTGACCTTTTCCGTGCATCCGCCGCGGGAACAGCCGGCGATTCGTTCAAGGTAGTACCGCGCGCGAGGAGGGAGAAACCGAGTCGCGGGCGATTCTCGGGCTTTCCCGAGTCCAATACCGCTCGAGTATCGATACATTTTTATCGAAGAGAAGAGGAAAAGGAAAAACGCGCGTTTCGCGGATTTCCGAGTTTGAGGAAATCCGCGGCCCTTTTTTGGCTCCGGTATCGACCGCGCACCGAGAAACACCGAGCGACTTTTTTCCTCCC
This sequence comes from Ophioninae sp. A BG-2022a, assembly GCA_030523105.1. Taxonomy (NCBI): domain Eukaryota; kingdom Metazoa; phylum Arthropoda; class Insecta; order Hymenoptera; family Ichneumonidae; species Ophioninae sp. A BG-2022a. Next base: position 20,472 of record JAPYZI010001682.1, read on the forward strand.
GACGTTGACCCTGAGCGCGAGACTCGTCGGTTTCGCTCGAAATTGTGGACCTTGAACGCGAAAAGCTCTCGTTTTCGCTCCAAGTTCGAGCTCGAACGTACGAATCGTTCGAGCCTCGATCGGTCTCGTTTGCCCGTTTTCCCGAGCAAACGAGACCGCCGATCGAGGAACGCGAGGAACGCGAAAAAAGACAGAAACGATTCGATCCTCCGAGCCGAAGAATCGGGACGAGGGCTCACCCGACAATTCTGGGTGCACCGCGTCGCTTCCTCTCCGACGTTTACGGGGGAAACGGTCGCGGCGGCGGTCCCGGCTGCCGCTTCCGGTCGCGAGCTCGGCACCGTCGAGGGCGCCCCGCTCGAGGGCCCGGAACTCCCCGTCGGGATCGTTCGATCGGCGCCTCCCTCGAACGCGAAACCATCCACGAAAGTGAAATTCCGCGGCCCGTTGCGCTGAAAAGTTATCGATCGATCTTAAACCCGAACGAGCGAAATCGCACTTTCGCGAATTCGCGCCTCGCTCTCCTCTCGTTACTTTTGTCGCCGTTGTCGGTATCCCTCGTCACTCTTGGATCGCTGGCGTCGACAACGGTCGATCGCGAGTACCGTTCCTTCTCGTCGATCTTTCGACCGTTGCGACCACTCGTAACGATCGTTGTTGCGTTTGTACGCCGTGACAAAAGTAACACCGACAACGATGTTCCTTCGAAGGTATCGTTTTTCGTACGTTCGCGATTGAAACGCGATTGTACTCGTCGCTCGGTTCGAACGCGTTACGATTCGAGCGACGCTGATGAATTTCGTCGTTACCTGCGGTCTCGGAAGGCCGTTCACCCGGAGTTCCGCGATCGTCGATATCACCGCTACGGATCACGAATCGATCGATTCGCCGTTGCGACGGAGAAAAAAAGAAGAGGTCGCCAAGATTTTATTTTCACCGCGCGCTCGATCGTTGAGTTTCGTACTTCGAACGAATCAACGTTTCCTTCGGACTCACCCAAACTCGCGAACGCCGCGCGGAAACCCCCGAACGTTTTGAACATTTTCGAATATTGTACAAACTCGAACGGGATCGATCGTCGATTCGACGCTCCTTGTCAACAAAATCGATTCGTTTATTTTTAAGCGTGCGTTTTATTTTTCGATTTCGTTGTTTTTGTTACTCGATCCGTATCGAGATTCGCGAGAGGAGTTTGCCTTGACGAGAAAATAGGGGGAGGGGGAAACGCGCGGACGAGATCTCGACGAGGCTCGAGGACGTACTGGCTGAAATCCCGAATCGACTTTGATTTTATAGTCTTTGGCGGAACACGCGCCACCTCCGACCCGTCGTTGCCGCTTTTCGAGCGCTCGTTTATTTACTCGGCGTATATTACTCGGGCGTTCGTGAATTCGTTATTATTATTATTGTTATTCATTTTATTTTACTTTCAAATTACAAATGTAAATTATTATCGATATTAATGATAGGGTTAAAAAAAACTTTGAAAAGGTTAAAAATTTTGCGGAAATATTTACGTCGGTCGACGCAAATTCCAAAAATGTGAATCGTTGATCTTATCGTTCGATTATTTTTTATCGTCACTGGACGAACCAAAGTTTGTTTTTCTTATTCCCCGAGACGTTCCCCGGCTCGTGTTATCCTCCGTCGAGTGATTTTCTTTCATCGTTGATGATCGCGACGAACGAATCGCCGTCGACGTTTTTTTTTTTTTTTTTTTTTCCCCGGTCACGCGTCGATGCGTCACTCGTTGCCGAGAAAGCGACGCGATTTCGAAAAACCTCGGAAAATTATATGTACGGAGCACGCAAATGCGACAAACAAGTACGAGGAAAGGAAAACCAACGACACGCATTTTTATGCTCCGCCGCGGTCGCTCGACGAGCCGCGTGAACTTTGCTATCGGGTTTTCTCGATACTTCGAGCCGCGAGTCGGAGCACGAGCGTTTTTTTAAATCGTATTCTCCTCGATCTTCGTTCCGAAAATTGGTAAATCGGTATTAAAAAAAAAAAGAAAAAAAAAACATTGAATCATAAAATCGGTGAATCAAGGATCGACGGATCGGAGAATCGGTACGCGGACGTTAAAGAATCGGATAATCACAGTCGCGACACCGGAAAATCACCGAGTATCGATGAAAAAAAAAAAGATAAATCAGAAATAATCGATCCACCGATAATTCTTGCGAGACCGATCGGTCGGAATAAATATACGAAAAGTGTAACTCGAATCGCGTCTCGTACGTTTCAATTACGAGGCATTGGTAACGACGGGCGTTACGAGTCGCTATCGTAGACGGAAAGCTTGATCGGCACGGGTCACGGATCCGGTCAGCCCGATGAAAAATTCCTTGTATCCGTTTGATCGGCGCGATCCCCTTAACGTCGCAGGAAAAACGAAACGAGGAATACCGCGACTCCCGAACGGAGAGTCTCGTTGTTGATCAACGAGTACGCGTTCCGTCGCTAAATTCTTTCGGACGTGCTTCGCCGCTGCGCGATACGGGCCTTCTCGTGGTAATTCCCGCGCGAACGGAATTCCCACCGGTGGAGAGGCGGCTGAATTACAGGCGGAAATACCGACGGTCCGCGCCAATTTATTCACTCGTTTCGATACGTGTATATTTATGCATTTTTTTTTTCTTCTTTAATTATTTATTTACTTATTTGTTTTCTTGTTTGTTTTACGTTCAGCGTTGCGTCGCGGGTACTCGTCGATGTAATATTATACCCTCGAGACGGATCCACTGTTTCATTAGCCCTGAACTCTCCGTTTCTAGGGATAAACGTCGATAAAGTATTCTAGACACGTTTTTGCCATTTTCCCGCTCTAATTTTGCACTCCCGGCAAAAACTCGGGCACATTCGTAATCAGCGGAAATTTTCCGATCAAATTCACCCTTTTGATACTTAAAAAACGAAAAAAACATTTTTTCGACTCCCCCCCGGCCACTTTTGCGAAATCACAAAAATCGCGATATTTCAAAAGGTCGTGGCATAAGCTTCTCTTGTGCGACGGGGATTCAATCGGTGAGTTTGGAAAAGCTTTTTGCCTGACTTGAATAATGGCGTTGGATTCGTATCGATATCTCGTATAGTTTTCCCGGAAAGTCCACTCGAAAAATCGCTTAAAAAAACGCAAAGGGGTATGTATGGAAAAATTTGCGAAAATCGATGGTCCGACTTTGAAATTCTGCCAAAAATCAAAAAAACATCGGATTCCAATGATTGAAAAAGCATTTTGAAGATAAAATCATAACGAAGAGATTGAGCACAGGGTGGAGTGCCTAAGCCCAAAGGGAAAAAAGTTATCGGTGATTCAGTGAAAAAACGTATTTTGCCCAAAAATCGAAAAAAATTTTTGATTTTTAATATTTTTTTAAATGGTCCATTACGATGTAATTCGACCCCCTGATTGCGAATCTGCCCTTTATTTCCCCCAAAACCCAAAATTTCCATGAAAAAAGCGTAAAAAACACCTCAAAACACGTTTTTCTTTGCTTCGTTCCGTGCTTTCGACAAAAACTTTATAATATTCGCAATCAGCATGAAATTTCCGATCGAAAAGACCCTCAAGACTATTGCAGAATCGAAAAAAAAAAAACGTTCGACCCACTTAACCAGGCGTCTCTTTGAAACTAGCGATTCTCACGCGTTGCAATATTAATACGACACGTCATACCACACAGCCAGCCGAATGGGCGCGGTTGATCGGCTGCCATTAAAAATAAACAATAATTCAGGGCTCGATCCGGGAACTGTACACGCTCGTATCAATAAACTCGGAATTTCAGCCCCAATCCCCCCGATTCACGTTTGACGTTCGATCGTGGGACACCCTGTATATACACATATCCAGTTATAACGAAATACGGAAAAAAGGCAAGAAAAACAATTTCTCGAAAATTTTCCTTCGGGATGTAATTTTCGATGCAAAATGACAAGAAAAATTTGGAATTTATGGGTCGTGGCGAGGAATAAAAATAAAGCACCGCTCTCGTTGATAGTCGTTTCGCTTGTATACGTAGACATATATTGGATCTATATATATATATAGTACATCGAATATAAGTCATTTCGATTACACACATACGCGTACAATGTTTGTTCCTCGTTTTTTCGTAATTTCATTTTTCAAAATCATTCGTCAATTTTCGTGTTCGATGATTCGATCGGTATTGTACGGTAACACCGACTCCCGCGGTCGTCGAAGCTTTTTTTTTCTCATCGATGCACAGGGTGTCCCGTTCGTTACCGTTTCTTCAAGTTTCAACTTTTTTTTTCAGAACCACGATCCGAGGTCGCGCGAAGGTCGATTGAAAAAATAACAAAAATCGAACTCTACGAGGCTTCGAGCATCGATCGCGAATCGAATTTTTGGATTCGTTGAATGTGAAAAGATCGTAAATTCGTTGGCCTTCGTGTGACCTTGAAATTGAAGACTCCGTACATAAATGTGTGCGCGCGCGCGCGTGTGTATTCTTCGTCCTTTTATTGTTCTTATATGTACACTCGAATGTAACGAGTATCCTCAAAATTCTTTCGTTCGAGTCGTCGTCCATTTTACTTTCGTGTTTGCGGCCCACCCTTTCGTTCCTCTCGTCGCGTTACGCGTTTTGATTTTTTATTGTTTCGTATCTCTTTTACTTTTGTCTATTCGAGCGGACGAAAAATATCGATCGATCGACACTCGTGATACTAATTTTAATTAATTAATCGTCGATACTCGTGGTCACTGATGAATCATCAATAAGGATATTAATGAGTCATCGGCAATGTGATTCATCAATCGCCGATAGTGTATTTAATTAATTATCGTTAATACAATTGATCAATAATTTGTAACCCGATTACCGAACTATCGGCAATTAATCACGAATATTACTGATAATTGCTCAATCGAGTTACCAGTTGTTGATTAACAACGACGACTGATTAATCATAATCAATCGTACGAATAAGTTATTATAATTAATTATAATTAATACACGTAATTAATTGCCATCAATTTAATTAATGAATAATCAATCGAACGCCATTGATCGCCGACGAATGCTCGAAAAGTGCTCGGGCCGTTCGTTCATCCGTCTTTCCCTCTCCATCTATATTTAACGAGGAAACAAAATTGAAGTGAAATATCGGCCGATCGGAGCGGAGGTTTTTCAATTAACGAAGAGAACGCCGATCGTTGCGTTTTTTTTTCTTTTCTTTGTTTGTTCACGGCTACGTAAAATTTTACGGGACCGAGTGTTCCAATCGCTGGGCTAACCAGCAAACACGCTTAACGAACAAAAAATTTCACGAATCGTTCTTGAGGTTTTTTTTTTTTAATTCGTTACGATCGACAACGTCGATTATCATTGCTGGGAAAAGGATATTGTTTATTCCCTCACGGTAAGCAAACAAATTCTATTACAGTCATTTTTTATTCGATTACAGATTTGTCCTTAATTACAATAAATTTAATAACAGACGTTTCGTGTGTCTCCGGAGAATGATAAATAAATCGATCAACGAAGGTTTTCTCGAAGAAGCTCGATGATTTAACAAACGCGAACGACGACGCCGCGACAACTACCGGGAAACATGAATTTTTCGATACATTTTTTTAAACGAACAAAAAACATCGACATCTTTTTTTTTTTTTTCCTTTTGTAACACCGCAGTTGTATTTTTTTTCGCCGGCGAAAACGAAACACGATTGAATACTTTCGATGAACTTTCACGGACCTTCCGGACTTGCGCGCTAATTCTATGGCCACGTTTTACAATATTTCTCCGTCAGGATCAACGGGTCGCAAATTAATCGACGATTCTTTCGATTTTTCGTTGAGTCAATAACGCGCGGTGTTTTCTCGTTTGGGTTTGTTTCTTTGTTAATTTTTATTCACCAACTTTGACGATTATTCGGCGCGTCATTGATGGGAGCGTACTTCCGCGTGCTACCGACTTTGAAAAATCGGTCTTTCGCTGTCCAAAAATATGCCAACTCGAAACAATAAAAATAAAAACAGGAACGTTAATACTCACGAAAGTCTCGTCGTTGCGCCAAACGCTCCATCGATGTGATATTATTCCCGGAAAAATAGTATCAACGCGCGTCGTGCATTTTTTAAAACGAATAAATTAAAAAAGAACGAAACACCCGAGGAACAAGAGTCATTCGAGAGCGATCGGGGTCACTCGCGAGGACCAAGGTCGCTCCCGAGGGCCCCTAATCGCTCCTGAGGAATCAAGGTCGCTCAAACGAGCCCAAAACTCACGATCCAACCGTCAGTAACGGTAAACCGATGACACTTTTGGCCATTCTCGTGGGAATATTTTCTGGGATATTTTCGGCCGAGTCCGCGGACGAGTACGTCCGCGACGCGATACAACATTCAGACAAAAATGTATCTAATCGGTTCGACCTACGAAGAATTTCTTAAAATCGACTCGCCCTCCGCCACACGTCCGTTTTCCTTTTTCTTCTTCTTTTCTCGTCTTCCCGTTCCTTCTCTTCCCGTTCGCGGCGTCGCTCTTATTCGCGGTACGATTGACCGCCGTTGAAAACAGTCAACGAGCAATGGAGAGAGTTCTCTCGCGAGTGTCGCGCGGTTGCTCCGTGTACTCGCGAATAATACCGTTCGCGGGCTTTCGTAACTGATCGACTCGGTTCTTTCTTCGTCTATTTTTTTTGCTTTTCTTTGGTTCAGGAATACGCAAACGCGTCGCGCGCGTACCACGATACGCGACCGAGCGTTCCTCGGTGTTCCTCGACCGTACGAATTTTGATTCTCACGAAAATACGAGCCTCCGAACAAACGTCCGTTGTGTTTGTTTGTTTGGGTTTGTTTGGGTTCGACGCGACCGAACGAACCAAACGTTTGGCCTTTTTTCTTTCATCGTTTTTGGTGGTTCGGATTCACGCGCGCGTGTCTGTATACGTATAGTTTAACTGTTTTCTTTTTCTTTTTATTTATTCCTTTTGATTATTATAAATTTCGCAACATAATTAGTGGAACGAGTGACAGCTTTTCTTGTCCAAGTTTTTCCTTTGTTTTGTTTGGGTTCCGCTTCTCGCCTCCTCTCAAATTCATCGAATCCGCTCTCGACGTTTTTATTTCAATTTTTCCATTCTGATCTATACGTACTGATTTCTAGCGCTCGGTTATCGGAGAATCGACGAGCTCTTGGATGAGCCTGGAGTTCTACTGGATGTCTGAAACAGAGAAATTCAATATTGGAACCCGTCGAGGTCGTCACCGTTCCGTCCCGATTCGCACTTTTTCCTTGCCAAACGCCAGCCAAATTGTCATTGATCGTTTCTGTCGTTTCATTGTGATTTTTTTCTTTCGTTCGCTCGCGACGGCAACGATGACGGAAAAAAAAAAAAAGAAAACATCCACGCGCGTTATCGAGCACGCGCGTTTCGTAATCGCCGGGCCGCGCGTTTCTCCGGTTTCGCGTACGCTTGTTTTTTATTTGTTCGCGTTTGTTTCGTTTTGCTTAGGCGCGCTCGAGCCCGATCCCGTTCTTTCGTGCTTCCTTCGACTTGGTTTTCGTTCGCGATTTTTGTTCGAGCTTGTTTCGGGTTGTTTGGGTTCGTTTCGATAGGTTCGAGTTTACGCGTGTCTGTTTGGGTTCGTTTCGACCGGTATCGGTTTGTTCGGGTTTGTTCCGATTGGTCGGAGCTTCTTCGAAGGTGTCGGGGTTCGTTCGGGTGTCGGGAACTTTACCTAGGATAGTCGTCGAGTCCGCGACGCCGATCCTCTCGTTGTTTCTGTGAACATTGTTCGGCGAGAACTCGGCTTTCTTTCCTCTCACACCAACGAATTTTCCCCGTATTTCCCATCGTGGAATTTTCTTACCCCGCGTACCAGCCCCGGAATATCCGTAGGCCGATCTCTTATCGAATTGCAACGGCAAAAGGTTCACCCTACCGGCGAGGGCGTCCCGCAAAAACGGATCTTCCGCAAGCTCATCCGCCAACGCGTCTGCATAAATTTTTCATTTTTCGGTCAGCCCGAGCGAGCCAACGAAGTATATCGCGTTACTTTGGCAAACACGAACGAAACAAACGAAAATAACGTCTAAGCGTTTTCCTTCTTTTCCAACGAAACATCAACGAATTAATTTACGCGAACGTTCACTTTGTTGCATTCTTGTGAATCGATTTTTTTTCTTTTTCGCCAATCTCGACGATTTTTGAAGCTACGAACGGAAATGAAAAAAAACAAAAAAACAAAAAAAACACCGACCGCGGCAGCGTCCCTCGACGTATCGACGACACCGCGAGACCCCAATTTTTTTCCATTCCGTTTTAAGTTGCACCGCTACGTTTGCAAAATATTAAAAAAAAAAAAAAGATCGACGATCGTGCGAAAGATCGATAGCGCGAAAAATGCGAAGAACGCGACTGTTGATTTTCGTGCAATTTGGACGACGCGAATTATTTAAAAAGTTCACAAGAAAAAACAACGCTCAAAGAATAAAAGTAATCTTTTATCGATTGCTTTTCACTTTAATTGTATTTTTAAAATCATTCGACTTTATTTATTATTCGAAACAAAAGTATTTTATTATTTCTCAAAAATTATTTTCCTTTTATTTAAATGCTTTTTGCTCAATTGTCGGCGGAAAGTCAGGATTTCGCCGCGTATTAAAAAAAAATGTTTTTTTCCAATTTTGGAAAATCGATAATCGTGAAAAATTGTGGTTACCTCGCAACTCGTAAGTCGACAGTTCGGAGTAATCGTCAGGGGCCGGGAGAAGGCTTCTCTTGCCTCGTGACCCGATAAAACCAATGTCCAGGCGTTTCTCGTTACCGGTCAACGATGACTCCTCTTCGATCGATCGTTTAGCTCTGGAGCCTCGATAATCGAAACCGGACGTGCTTTTCTTGCCCCTCGTACCCTGAGGATCGACCACGCGAAAAAATAAACCACGAGGAATTATTAAAAACAATTTTTGAAAAAAACAAATTTTCGAAGATGAGAGTAAACGATTCGGTAAAAAGTGAAACCGAGGGGAAAACGATTCTTCGTTCGCCCGAAGATTCGCTCGACCACCGGAATAAAATTCACGCGTGGCGCGCCAATTCCCGATTCCGTATATTTTATGCGTTTTATCGATTCGTCGATTCGATTCCGACACGCATCGCTGCATTTTTCGACTTTGCGATCCGCGAAGAAAAGCAAAAAGAGATTGCACCTCGGTGCACTCATTTTTCTCGAATTTTAAAAGTTTTCTTTCCCTCCGCCTCCTTTATTGTTTATTAAATGTTGAACGAACAAGCGAATATCGCGGAATACCTGGAAGCCCGTCATCGCTCGTTTCTCAAGATCGTTGATTTCTCGAAGAAAACTCTTTTTGCCTCGCGTGCCTTGAAAGCCCATGGGTGCCCTCTTGGACAATTCGTCCTCGAACTCGTCGCGTTTACCCCGCATACCCTGGAAACCCATCGAGGGCGCTCGTTTCTCGTACTCGCCGCCGGGGTAATCGAAAAAGTTGTCGATCTCGCCACCGTTTTCGCCGTAGCGCGCGAGCTCGTCGTTCAACTTTGAAACAGTAATAATCATCGTTACAACGATACGAAACAACGACGCTAAGACTCTCGTCGTTATTTCCCGACCGTTGTTTACAATCGATCGATGATGGAACGCGATCGTCGTACGCGAATCGACGTTACATCTTTTAAATTCTCGTTTTTAACGAATCGCCGTTCTAACGCGCGTCCCTGTGAATAAATTTCACAGCTGTCAATAGTGATTTTATTTTCCCAACGATTCTTAAATATTTATTATACCCCGTTCAATTTGTTACGAATCAAAACTAAGACGTTCAACGTTTTCTCAATAATTATCCAATTTTTATTATTTTTATTTCGAGGTTGCGAAAGTCACAATAAAAATAGAACAAAAATGTTTACACTTTTTATTCAATGAGTATCGTTTAACAACGATAACAAGGATCTTCCGGTTTGCCAGCTTCGAAGGAGCCGCGTTTCGAAAACGAAAATAAATTTCGAAAAAAAAAGATACGCGTACTTACGAGTTCCAGGGATTTCTTGCCGCGCATCCCCTGAAATCCCATAGCGGCTCGCTTGAAGTAATCCTCCTCGGCCATGGCCTTTTTGCCCCTCATGCCCTGAAATCCCATGGGCGCTCGCTTAAGGTACTCGTCGACGAAATACGGGCCAGCGATGTCCGCCGTCGGATACTCCTTCTTTCCTCTCGTCGCGCGGAAGCTCGTCGGTGCTCGTTTCTCAAACTCCTCGAGCTCGCTCAACGAATTCTCCATTATCTCCCGCCTCGCCTCTGCCTTTTTCCCTCGCATTCCCTGAGGATTATTACGCAACCTCAGTACCACCGTGAAAAACCGGAAGATGACCGGAAGAAAGCAAGCGCAATTGCGTTTCACCGACTTTTTCTTTCGTTTTTTTTTTTTTCGTGTTTTTTTTTATCGACGTTGCAAATTTACTTTTGGAAGAAAAATGGTTTTCTATTTTTTTGTACGTCCGTGTTTTTTTTTTTAATCTCCGTGTGATCCGATGACTGCGATATTCCTGGAATTCATTCGTTTCGTCACTCTTCTCTGGGGAAAAAAACTGTTGAAACGAAATTTGTACTCTTTAAAAATAAAAATTGATCGTTCGCGACTTTTTTGCGCGAGGACGATGAAACCTGTTTCGTTATCGATAAACAACGCTACGTTTCTTTATTCTCTTTTAATTGACGAAACGATTTTTTCAATGAACAAAAAAATGATACAATTTTGTTCAATCGACGAGAAGAAAGAATCGTCGTTCGAAGCGTTTCTTTCGCTTGGCAAAAGGAAAAGAGCACTTTTGGCATTGAAAAATGACAGGATCGTTTTTAACGTTGACGGAAGAAAGCCGAATTCGTCGGATCGAAAAAAGGACGATAGATGGCAAATACGAAATCGATATTTGAAAAATAAAGCAAAAATGTTGGAAATTGAAATTGGGTTTGGAAAATTTTGGGGGCGATTCGATCGAGACCGAGACGAAAAACGTCGGCGTTCGGTTTCCGAGTACCTGGAAGCCCATCGGAGCTCTTTTAACGAAATCCTCGTTTTCCGAGGACGCGAGGGTTTTCACCGGCTGGACGGATCCAAATCCCAACGGCGAGTGTTTCCCGGGCGAGGCATCGTCGGCCGGAAACTCTTCGGCGAGGGCGCTCGACGCGACCAGAATTACGACCGCCAGAGCGCTCGCTCTCGAAATCGTACTGCAAACAAAAAAAGAACGAAAAACAATCGGCCGAGGTTCGACCAATTTTTCGCCACGGTACGCGTTTTCGTGAATTTTTAAAATACCGGAGAGCAGCCGCGGTTCGGAGCCGCGCGGATGATTCACGCGCGCGCATAAACGAGAACTCGTTCGACCCGCGAGTCACGGACCCCCCCTATTTTTTACCATTTTTTACCGTTAAACGCCCATCGAGGCGAATCGTCCGACGATTCTCCTCCGTTCGTTCCGTCGTTTCGTTCGCCCAAGGGCTGCCATTTTTGACGAGAGCGTTTTTTTCAAACGCCCGCTCTTCATCGCCGAGCGTTAATTTTGTGATTTTTGTCTTTTTCGTCGTTGATCATTGATTTTCATATTTTTTATCGAATTTCACGTTTCGAATCGTTCGGAGGAGGATCGCGTTTGCCCGGAAGAGCAAATACGATCTTTTCGCGCGAGTCCGGGTCCGGAAGGATCGAACGACCAATTTTCAGGGACAAAATTGGGGCTGGAAGCGTCATTGGACGGGTCACGGCGGCGAATCGCGAGAACAGGAAACGAAGCGACGCGCCCAACTGGACGACCAACGAGCAAAGGCAACGAACGATGTTGGTCGACGGGGGAGAGAAAAAAAAAAGAAACGCGCGTTTAACCGCGACACGAGTATCATCGCTATCGGCCTCCCGCTCCCCTTCTCGCTCCTTTTCCCTTCCTCCTCGGCCTTGGAGCCCTTCGCGCCGTTCTCCAGCGTCCGTGAGAAGCGTCCGGGACGATAAAGATATCGCGGTCTCCCTCGGGATAAACGTATCAGTGGAAACGCGAGGACAGCTGTTTCGCGTCGTTTCGGGGCGACGGGAGTTCACCCTCGACAGTCCCGCGCGACGCACGACCGTACGCGCTCGGTGGGATCGCGATGTCGGTGCTAACCGCGCGGCCCTCCCCGGCCAGCCCTCGCCCTCGCTCGGAAACTACGATCCGGAATCCGGCCCTTGATCTCGGCGGCTCGCCGGGATCCGGTTTCCAGCGGCTCGCTCCGCTCGTTCCGAACGGAATTATCGCTCTTCCGTTCGCACCGTTCACGGATCAATGGCTCTGACGCCTCAATGATATTTCGTTTCTCCGATCGTATTTTTCAATGCTCCTCGATCAAAAGTCCAACCGCGGCGACTCTGCTATTTTTTTCCGCCCTTTTGTTTTCTCCGAGCCACCGATGACGACCGCGACGACGACGACGACGACGACGACGACGACGACGATTGATTTTACTGTAACCCGGTGAGAAACTTTCGAGCGATTCAAGACCGAACGAAAAATGTTTGCGAAATAAGAATAAAATACAAATAAATCATTACGAAATAATAATCCAATGGAATACCAAAAAAACGCAAAAAAAAAGGAAACACTCGTGACTCAAATTGAACTTAAATACAACCTTGAAAATTAATCACCAACCGAAAACCAAAATAACCAAAAATATCCATGTAATTTGAACGATCGAGGAACCCGGTAAAGTTTTTTTTAATAAAAATTAAGAAAAAAGGAGAAAGATAGTACCGTCTCGCGTTCGCGGAGCGAGGTACCCACCCCCTCCGCCCCAGCCCGCCTCTACCAAAAACCGATCGTCCCGGCGATCGATAATTTTGGTAGAAAATAGATTTCCCGGTGAGGGCTCGCGCCGGTGGATACGCGACGGAAGTAGAACATTTCCATAATGGTCGGACAGGGCGGATTCTTTTTCAATCGGCTCGGCGATCGCTTTCGAGGCGCGCTCGCTCGAAACGCTCCGGTGGCCCGATCGTCGGCCTCGGGACGACTCGCTCACCCCTTTCCTTCTTTTTCCCTTGTCCCTTTCGCCCTTCGTTTTTTTTCTCCTTTTTTCGGTTCCTTCTTTTTTTTCGCGGTTCTCTCTTGACCAGGATTTTTTATGTCCCACGAGAGGTGGCGTCGTCGACCCGGCAATTTTTTCGCCTCCCTCCTCGCGACCCTTCGGTCGTCCCTTTGTCACTCGCCTCTCCCGCGAATAATCCAAGGATCGAACGCCAGGAAGAAACGAAGAATTGGATTCCGCCTTCCGCGTTGGCTTCGGAGAGGTACTCGACGATTGAGGTTTTTTTTTGGAAGGGCGGAGGGGGGGGGGGGGGGGTGCGGCGAAACGTCCCGGGAAAACGGTTCGGGCGAACAGGTCTCGAGGGGGGGCGCGAGATACGTTTTCCCATTTTTTTCGTGGATACGAAAGTTCACGACCCCAACGTCAACGGACGATCTACGATAATCGCTGGTCGAAACGAAAAAATACGAGGACGAGCGAGTCCTTGAATGGATCGTCGAGGATACGAATAATGGATTTTGGGTTCGATATTTCGATCGCGAATCGTTCGGGGTCACGCGAGTTACGACAACGGGGGTCAATCGCACCTTCCGGTTTTCTCTAAAACCGCCAAGAGCTTGGGGTTTTTTTCGGTTCATCCGTTTCCTGGTTGTTTTTTCTTTCGGTTTTTTTTTTTTGAAGTTACCAATTTCGTTTTTCCAACGTTCGAATCAATTATTTTCGTCAATTGGGGACTTCCGGGACATCGATCGTCCCGGATCGATCGATAATCGATTGAACAAAAGATGACTAATAATTCTATAATGTAATAATAATAATAATAATAATAATAATAATAACCAACGAACAATCGTCGATAAAGCGTAACTTGGCTTTTCAGCGAAGGATCCATTTTGCGTAACGAAAAAGAATAATATCCTTCCTTTGACAAAAGTAACGGCGGTACGATATTTCGGAGAATAAAAAAATGGTAAGAAAGTGGCCGCTGCAGAGGTAACGGAGAAGGAACGTGTTTTTTCGTTAATCGAGGAAAACAATCGAGTTCGAGGGACATCGAAGAGGCGCGAGGGACTCGAGGACGCGCCGGGCTCTTCGATTCGAGCGCGCGCCCGTTCCTCGCACTCGAGTTCCCTGTAAAAGGAAACGTCGAGGATTCCGCGAGATAATCCCGCGGCTCGGGACGTTCCCGTCGCGCGAGAGAGGAAAAGGTTCTCCCGGAGAGACGCGCGGGAGTCCCGGAACGTCCAGCGATCGTCCAACCGCCGCGACGTCGTTCTTACGTTTTCCGCGTCGACTCTCTTCTCGTACCGTCTCCAGCGAGACTCGAACTCCGCGCGATCCTCGAACGCGCTCGTCGTTCCTCCCCGGAAGCCACTCTCCGCTTCGAGAAATAAAACGTTCTCGCCCGACGCGCGTTTTAGGGTCGCCGTCGCGCTTTCGATCCGACCGTTCCTACTTTATTAGTTCCCCTCGGTACGCGAGATCTCGAACGCTCCTCGTTTTATTTTTATTCCCTCGAACGTTACCGTTCTCCGTTTCTTTCGATCGCTTTTTTACTCGCTTCGTCGCTCTCGTCGAATTATTGCTAAACGTATCGTTTATTTACCTTTGTTTGGCAAATTTTGTGTACACTCGTGGGTATCTTTATTCGCGCGTTTCGCGTGTCTCTTCGAATATACTTTCCTGCGTTATTGTCCTTGCGTAATTCACAAATGCCTTCTTTATTTATTTTTTATTCGTGATTTTTTATACGCGTCGCAGAGACGTTTCGTAATATTTCCTTGAATTTCTTATTAAGAGTAATTCTCAAAGAACATTCGAAGCGGGTTCCCCCTTCTCGAAACAAACGCGTCCGGGGTATCGACTATTTTGAAACCAAACGCCCGCCCCCTTCCCGGCCCTTTGGTCTCGACGTTATTTTTGACGACTCGTTTGTGTTTTACCGCGTAAAAAAATCACGTTGAAAAGTCCGAACAATTATCGGTTATTATTTATTGACTCGGTATTATTGAGAAGAAATATTTTTCAAAAATGATGAAACGTGTATTTATAATCGAAAGGGAGGACGAGCGAACGAAAGGGGAGTCCGGCGAGACGGAGGCTCGTCCGTTCAGCTCCGGGAGGGTTCGTTCGCGATGAGAGGAGCGTGGGCAGTGTCAACGCGTTGGGCTTACAATGAATAATCGATGGAAATATATACGCGTCTCGAGTTTCGCCGGTGAGAGAAGGATGGATCGGAGTTTGTAGCCTCCCGGCCGTTAATACCTAACGCGTCCCTTTGTCGTTCGGTGGATTCGTTTCTTTTTCCCTTTTTCGTCCTACGACGGCTTCGTCCTCGTCGTCGTCGTCGTCGTCGTCGTCGTCGTCGTCGCCGTCGAGGACGTTCGTCAATGAAAAATACCGCGAGCGGGCAAACGCGAACGCGAGTAAAAAAAAACGAAAAAATACGAGAAACCGAATGAAAAAAAAAAAACGAAAAATAAACCGCCGGATACCGGACGAAACGCGGTCGAGCGTAGAATCCTGGATATCCGGCTGGAGAATCGCGGTGGCCCGCAATCGTACTCTCGTTCACCGATCCGACCGGTCTAAATTTACGAGACCGAGCCCCGCTTTCGCGAACTCGATTCGTCTTGTTTGTCATTCCTATCGTTGTAATTAATTTATTTGATTTCCTTTTTAATCGATAAGAAAAAAGTAGTCGTGGATTCGTTACGGTTCGATCGCCAATGCTCGTTCGACCGTTTGTACGTTTGTCATTGTTAATTTATAATTATTAATATTCGTTGAATCGTTCCTCTTTGATCATAAATTATTACTATTACTTACTTTTATTCGTTCGGTGAACAAAATTAACGAAATTGTTCGATCGATCGAACGGAGAAGCGTCCCTTTTCGGGTTTATCGTTATTAATCGTCGATCGCCGTTTCTTCGCGTATCGTTGTTAACGTTTATTTATTATCGTTGCTTCCGCGTTGTACCGTATTACAGTTGGTACGGTCGTTATTTTTCAAACGCAACCGTTTCATCCACTACCGAATCGACGATTCGGCCCCAAAATTCAAGCTCGTTTCGTTTCGATCTCCCCGACCGTTGATTCCAGGAACGAGCCCTCCTCCGAGTTCGGTGTTTGACGCGCGAATCCTCCGAGGATCAACGTCTTCGGGCGCTCTCGAAATTCGGGCTACCGGCTCGGCCGACGAGGACGCGTCGGGCCTCTTCGAAGAACGGGAGACGCGACAACGCCGTCGACTCTAGATCCGCCAAAATCCACCGGAAACCCCCGGGATCCCTCCGAACCTCCCCGCTTTACGGGCGGCCCTCCGAAGACTCCCGTTCCCCGGAACCGCCCGGAACCGCCCGGAAACCCCTGGAATCACGCGGAAAGCCCCGCGACCCCCCGAAACTCCCCGAACAACCCTCTCGGCGAACGATTCGATCTAATCCGCGGTCTCGCGGTCGGTGCTCGATACAATGACGTTTAAAGCGTTCCAACACTCGTGGGAGTACGGTATCGCGAGTAAAGCCAAGTTTCGCGTTCCGCGTTGAATGGCAATGAGGAAACAGGGAATTCCATTGTTCCGACGCTAGGAGAGTCCTTTCAGCATCCGCGTCGACGTCCCTCGCCCGCTCTCGTACCGGATGGCAACTTCGAAACGAGTAAATACCGTATCTTCGACGCAGGAATCGCACCGCCCTGGATTCCCTTCCGTTGGGAGGACGCTCGCGCTTCCACGATTACTGGCAAACTTCCCGAACGAAAAAAAAACGTTCTAGGGTATTTTTTGGAAATATTATTTTTCCGCTTTTTCTCAACGTTCCGGGCTTTTTCGGGGCAAGAAGATCGCGGGCTTTCTTTTGGGGGAAAAGTCCGCGCGGTGTTTTTTTTTTTTTCCGGAAAAAGCATCGCGAGATCTTTCGGGAGTTTCTTTATTGCAGAATTATTTCGGGGAGAGGAACGAGCGACGGTTGCTCCGGAGATTCGTTGATCGTTTCATTTTTATAATTTTTTTTCGCTTCTTTGCAATTGTTGAAATCACGAAACAATAATAATAATAATAATAATAATCGGGTCCGTTCGAATCGAGTCTTCGTCGAAGAAGGTATCCCGAAACGATCGAACAAAAAAATATCGCAACGAGAACGGAAAAAGCGTCATCGAGTTGATTCGCGAAACGTAAATTTCGCGACGTAGAAAAAAAAATGTTTCGGTTGATTCGGGCTTCGATACGAGGAAGTCAACGTTCCGTGTGGTTTTCCGTAGACAAATATACCGAGAAACACCGAATTTGTAAATAGATATTAATTGAGGACGCGTAAATTCAAATTCGACCATACACGAGCAAATACACCGCCTCTCCCGCTCGTCTTTCGCGCGAATTCGTATTTGCATTTGTAATTTGAGAGCGTTATTACGTTTAGAGCTTGGAACGCGCGGACGTTTGATTTTCGTTGACCCGATTCGCGTCGAAACTTTCGAAGCTCGCGAAATACAACCGCGAACCGATAGAACTAGTTCGAAAGCCGACGTCGAACCGCTTTTGTTCGAATCGTTTCGAGCGATCGCTCAAACTTTGTCACTCGTACGAATCATTCGGATCATTTTTCCAAGTGAAAGTGCTCCGTTCGTCGGAGTAATTTCTATTTTGTTAAGCAACGAGTAAAAGGGCTCGTTCGGAACGAACCTCACGGAACGATCGATCGACCGTTATAGCGCGCGGAATATTTTTAATAATCTTTTTTTTTCATTTCCATACGATTTAACGCGACAAGTTCGTTCGCGCACGATCGTTCGCGCGAGACGATAAATCGACGCAGAAATATCAAACGAAGGGTACATCTTCGTTCAAGAACGGTCGTTTCGTTTGATCGGAACGGATACAAATTTGTTTATTCTCGTTTATCGAAAGTACCGATAACGCGACTGCTTTCGAAAAATGGAAAATAAACGAACAAGGCGCGGCGACCAACGGGTAGGTAGCGAAGAAACGTTCATCGATGGAATATTTTTCCTGGCTTCCCGATCGGAACGTCCGGACGGAGAAAACCGTTTAAGGAAGTTAATTGTAACGTTAATGAGTATCGACGCTCTCGCGTTTGGGCGGTGCTTCCTCGCGGCTCGCGCGACCTCCCGCCGCGCGAAAAACGAAAGAAACGCAATTACGTCAGCGATCCACCGTGGTTGATTATTTTTTCCTTTCGATAATTGACCGCGGGTGCATCCGTGACCTTTCGCCTTCCCCGAGCGAAAAAGAAAAGAACAGGTTCGCCGAGCGCTCCAACCGGGAAACGAACCTCGCCGAGGCGCGAGGCGTACTTTTTTTTCTCTCCCGAGACGCGACGCGCGCCGAATCGAGGCGAGAAAACTTTTCGTTCCGCCGTTCGGTGAACCACGCGTGAGATTCGATTCGAAGGAGTATCGATCGAATCTTTACGAGTCAATGTTCGTCCAAATTCGGCAATGAAATATTTATAAAACGCGCGCGATCAAAGATTCGTGAAAATCAGGCGATACAGCGGTCGTGAAAAATGACGCGACAAAATATTTTAAACGCGCACCGTTGATGAACGAACGCTGCGCAACGAGGAAACGCCGCCTCGATAAAAGGCAATGTTCTTATTTGTTATTTTTAACGCGAGTAATCTCGGCAACGCCGTAGTTTATTTTTAAACTAATTACGCGACAATGAAATTGAGCAAAAATATTGGAAAGGTGCGAGAGAGATGAAAAAACGATGACGCACCGTTGAAGGCGGAGGAGGGCGGGGACGCTCGGGGAGAAAGGCCGCGAATCTTCGGGACGAACGCGTTCGACGCGTCTCGCGATTTTGGATACCGACCCTTGAACCTTTTTTTAAAAAAAGAAAAGAAAAAAAAAAAAAAAACAAGAAAAACAAGAAAAAGGAAAAGTTTCGCGTCGCGTATCCGGAGCGTCGTTCGACGGATCGCACCTTCTCATCGAGGGATCATCGGCACGCCGAGCGCGAGCGCGAGCGCGCGACCCGAGATATCTATAGCACGGGCGTTCTGACATTTCGATTCACCCTTGCCCCGTTGATCGATCGAATTTAAAAAGTCATCGACGAGCATTTTTCAAAAGTCCTTCCATATTTATTTACAATAATTTATTTATTATTACGAAACGAGGAATCGACTCGTTCTCTCGAGTGTATCGTCGATGTATTTTTATCGTTGATTTCGAATCAACGATGAAACAATTACGCGTCCGATCACCGCGATTGAAAAGCTTCGTTACGACTCGAGCGATTCCTTTATCGCTGTTTCATTTATATTTGGTGCATTTTTTCAAACGACCGCTGACTTTGGTGACTCTTGGCCAAGATATCCGCGTCGATTTACGTATTTGTTCTTTTATTTTTTTTTTGTTCCATCGATTTCCTCGATTCGTGACGTTTCTCGAGTCGGCTTTCCTCTCCCCGAAATGTCGTAAAAACGGATATGAAAAAAATAAAACAAACCCAAACAAAAAGGCAACCGGTCAAAAATACGCGAAAACGCGTCGCGCACCGGAACCGAAGAAACTCTCGTCGAATTTTCGAAAACTTGGAAACTGTCGATCGGTCGTGAAAGCATGAAGAGACTCCTAACCTATCCGGGCGGGAACGGTGACGTGAAACGCGATCCGCGAACCTCGAAGGTTCGCTCGTTGGTCGAGCGGAGGTACGCCGATTTCGCAAAGCTAAACCGAGAACCGATGATTCGCCGTTGCTTCGCGACGCGATTCTCG
This sequence comes from Ophioninae sp. A BG-2022a, assembly GCA_030523105.1. NCBI lineage: Eukaryota > Metazoa > Arthropoda > Insecta > Hymenoptera > Ichneumonidae > Ophioninae sp. A BG-2022a. The sequence goes on from JAPYZI010001682.1 coordinate 40,279, forward strand.
AGCCCGGAAAGCGAATTCTCGATTCTAGTAAAAATTCGGGCCCCGAACGTATTAAAAAAAGATCCTGTGGAAAAAGACGGTTCGACAAAAATGATAAAAAATCCAATCGCGACGCGACTTACAGGCCGAGCGAATCGATTCTCGTTCCCGGTGGAAACTCGGCTGTGTCGGTGAAAACCGATACGCGGATCGACGGCGTCGAATCGTTGTATCGCGTCGATCGGGTCGGAGCCGTCCGAAGCTCCGCGAGCCAGGACGGTTCGAAGGTACGAGCGAAAACAAAAATTACGATGAAACTGTGTTTTGTTTTTTTTCGAAAAAAAAAAAAAAAAATTTGTTCAACGTTTCCGGAAGATTTTTGTTATAATTCGTGCCGTTGATGTTTCGAGCGCAGTCGGTTCGTCGAACGATCAGCGAATATTGGAGGGACGTTCTTCGCTATCATTGGCCAATCGCGATCCAGAGCTTGTTCCTCGTGATCGTGACGATCACGATGGGACCGTGGATCGGGTTGACCCGCAACGAGGATATTTCCGGCACGTCGGAGGAACGCTCGGTCGTGCGGCGATTTCCGATAATATCCGACGTCGGAGCGGCCTTCGATTACGGTCGGACGGACGTACCAACGTACGAGAAACGTTCGACTAATATCAAACTTTACTCGCCCGGCCGACCGTCCTTCCTCCCGAACTCCCCCGACCTTTTTGTACGGATTTCTTTCCGATTTTTTTCGTCGCGTTTCGTATCGCGAGAGAGGGCACGGGGTAACCGGCGATAACTCCGACGAACAAAGGGGGATCGGAACGAGCGAGCGGAGGTCGAACGATCACCCGTCCGAGCGTCCGACCAAAAGGGTCGACGGGGTCGATCCGTTTTCTCTCCGACGTCTTTCCGTCGTTCCTTTAATCGCAAATTTTTGTCCCGAGAGTTGAAAAAAGTTTCGTTCGTTCGTTCGTACCGCAGAGCGACGCGCGGCAACGGATATTGTTGCTTCTCGCGAAGCGTCGCGGGCTCGTCGACGCGACGAAGAGCGAGTCTTCTCAAGCGCAAGAGAGTCACCGAAGCCTTCGATTGGTAATTTTTTTGTTTCTCCTCTTTTGATTGGAAAATTCCTCGTTTCGCGACGCTCCTCGAGCAAACGTACTCGAGCGAAATATTTTTTATCCGAAATAAATATATTTTCCGAAGTACGTTTCTCGTGTTTGCGCGGTTACTCGATACCGATGATTACTCGTTCGAACAATTATTACGATTAATCGTCGGACGTTCGCGAAAATACACCATCGATCGTAGTACCGTCCGCCAATATTGTTATTATTAATTACGAGTCGCGACAACGGTGCAACGACAATTGTAACCGTAACAACGCCGCAACGGCGAATATTTCGCGAACGAACGGAAACGTTTCGTTCCGATCGTCGAAGCGACGCTTCGGAAGAAGCGAGGAAAGACGAGGAGACGCGAGCGCGGGTGGGAGACGGCTCTCGAAGCGCGGAGCGGAATTTCGTGGCTCGGCCTCGCGTCAACCCGGCGTATCCTCGCGCGCGAACGAAAGATCGATGAAAAAGTACCTTCTTCGTCGAAGAGTTCGATAGTTCCGTTCGAAAAGATCGGTTCGATTCGATCGTTCGTTTCAACGGTTCGTTCGGTTCGGAGAGACGAATAAAATTGAACAATTGCTTTTCCAACGGAGGGGAGCAACGTTCGAGTCCAATTTTGAAAACCTTCAACGACCGGAAGTGAGCGGTTCTCCGGTCGATACTCGAGCGAGTTTCGATCGTTTAAATTTTTAGACGTTTCTCTTACCGTCCGGATCGTATCGCGATCCCGATCGATCCGGCCGAGGGTCGAACGAACGATCCAAGAATTTCGAGGACTCGATCGTACTTGGGGCGAGCGCCGTCTTTTTTCCTCTCTCTCGTCCGAATCGACAAAGTCACCACGGACGATCGCTACGAAAGAAGCGACAAAATCGTTTCGAGAATCTTGAGGATGCGCTCGGAGTAAAAGTTTGACGCGTTCGAGGACGAGGAGGGCCCGGAGGGGGTGGAAAACGTCATGAGAGAGGTGGGACGCCGATATTTACAAATTTTTGGTCTTTCCGAACGAACCGGCGAGTCACCGCTCGACGAAACGCTCCGGCGATATTATCGTCCCTGTTCTCAAGCTACGAATCAATATCGGTCGATTCGTAACGTTTGGCCCCTTTACGCGCGACCCTGTCTAATAATTAGCCCCCCGCTTTTGCGTCAAAATGATTTTCCTCTTCGCGCGAACGGGAGTTTGCAAAAATATTGTTTCATCGCGTAAATTAAAACGAAATTGTGCGCGTAAAAAATAACGCGAGTTAAAAAAGAAAAAGTTTGTAAAAAAAAATGTCGGCGCGTGGAAAAATTGGAGGACGAGGCGGAGGGTCGCGTCGATCGTCCGGCGTACCGGAGGAAGGCGGGTTCCCCTCGCGACGCGTACGATCGCGGAAACCCTCGCGCCGGGAGTACGAGAGAAGAAACTCGCAAAAGGAGGGAAAGAGATCGCAGCGGCGGCGGCGGCGGCGGCGGCGGCGGCGGCGGCGGCGGCGGCAGCGGCAGCAGCGACGAGGAGCCCTGCAGCTGCGGCACCTCGGAATTCGACGATTCCTCAACGATAAATATCCCTGGGAAGCGTCGGGACGAAGAATCCGTGTTTCCCCGGCGATCCGAAAAAAATGGACGGAAACGTTTTCCCGTCGAGGGAGCGTTGCCGGAACGACGGAAAAGGATCAACGATCGTACCCGGCGCGAGGCCGAGTTCCCCGGGGCGCGACGAGTCCCCGGAAGGTCCGTTCGGAAACGTTCCTCCTCCCTCGAGCGCGCCCGCGCGCTTTTCCCCGAGCCCGCGGACGAACGTTGCGGAATCTGTACGGGCCCTGGGGATTCGCGAGCGCCCCGTCCTGCCAAAAAGTAGCCCGATTTTGCACTCCGGCCTCAAAAAACGTTCGCTCTTCGTTACGACTGATCTCTTTTCGTTTAAAATTGAAACAACGATAATCGGGGTTAGCGACAGCGATGACGGTCGTAACGACGAGCAACGGGAAATATAAGAAAAAGGTCGTTCAAAGAGGAATCGACTCGAAAAAAATAGTCCCGATGAAAGGACGCGTCCTCGAACACGTCCCAGTGGAAAATCGGGAGGAAAGGGCCCGAGGAGCGCTCGGGAATCCGCCGAGCGGTACCGAATAATCGAGAAACGTTACTTCCGTCGCGAGGCGAGGGAGAGCGACGGTGTAACGGAAGCGACGAGTCTGGAGGTGACGAGGAGTCGGCCCCGCGAGGCCCGTCCGGAGGAGCGAGATCGAAAACCGAAAAATCCCCCGGGCCCTTCGAGGAAAAGTACGAGAGTAATATTCGCGCGATACTCCCAAGATTCGACGACCGAGGAGAACGGCGACGGGGAGCGCCGCGAGGACAGGGACGAGCCGAACGGGCCCGAGGTGGAGGGGTCGTCGTCCCCGGAGTCCAGCAGCGACGAACGTTTCGTCGCCGAGGTGAGAATCGAGCGTCGCGCCTCCGAGAGTTCCGGAAGGGAAACGATATCGATCGAAAGGTGCGGTCGGCTCGGGGAACGAGAGGGTCCTTCGGGCCCTCGTCGAGCGTCGGCGAACGCCCGAAAAACGACGAGGGCGCGACTCCGCCGTCTCGTACCTCTGCCACCCGAAAAGTACGGTCGGGAGCGGTTCCGGAGGGCCGGCGGAAGGTCCGCTCGAGGGGCCCGCGCGGCCACCCTCGCCGAAAGAGTCTCCGGCGAGACGCTCGAATCCCGGAACCGCGGAGAGAACGATCGGTGCGCCTGCGGGAGGTCCGCCGAGTTTGCGGAGGAGAGGGAACGTCCCGAGGATCGTTCCGGGGACGACCGCGAGCGTTTCGACGAGCCCGCCGCGGAGACCGAGCCGGATCGGCGAGCCGTCCGAACCAGGCGAGTACAGATTCACGGCGAAACGTCGCGTCCGAGGTAACCGACGCGTACTTACAAAAATAGCCCGGAAAAGTTTCAAAAGCTTGGCTAGGAAACGTTCGGCGTATCGGTCGGGAAAGGTTTCGCGAGAGAACCGAGCGGCGGCCGGCCGTCTCGTCGATCGACCGCCCGATCCGCCGTTTCGTCAAACGCGACTCCTCCTCCTCCTCCTCCTCCTCCTCCTCGTCTTCGCATCGGCTCGTTTTTCAGACCGAGAACCGAACCGCCGTTGAGAGGGGACGAAAAGCTGCCCGAGCGGATGTTCCGTCGAGCGGAAACGCGAGACGCGTCGCGCGGTCGTTGCGTCGGAAACGAGCCACGGGAGGATCGAGAACGCCGAAGCGCCGAAGGCCGTTGGCCGAAAACGAGGACGACCCGGTGCCCGAACGGTTCCGATCGGCCGTTGCGCGAGGGGGAGCGGCTCCCGAGGTGCGCAACGGACGACGAGAGACGCGATCGGAGGACTCGTTCGAGAATCGGTTACGCGGAAGAAGAGATTCTCGAGCGCGGAAGCGGCGAGCGCGCGGTACCGCCCGGAGGAGCTCCGCGCGGCCGTCGAGATCGTTACGGGCCATCGAGGAGAAACGGTTCGCCCCCCCCCCCTCCCCCAACGAGATCGCTCGATCCACCAAATTTAACGATCGAGGAGAAAAAACGTTTCTCCGGACTCGAAATAATGGGGGAAAAACGTTGGTCGGGGCGCGTCCAGGTGGCGGTAGAGACCGTTTCGTCGAAACGCGCGGGCCTTCGGCGGCCTCGAGGTGCTCAGCGGCGGCGGCTGCCGCGACCGCGACGACGACGACGACGACGACGACGACGACGACGACGACGCCGCGTCCGTCTCCGTCGATACGAGCCGATTTTGAGATCGGACCGCGGCCAGGAGCATCGAGAACCGCCCGACACCGCGACGAGGGTCCTCCCCTCGACTGGGCCGACCTGTGTCCGGAGCTCGAGCCGCCGAAACATTGGAGGCGATGCACCGAGGGTCTGAGTCGCGTAGCGAACGAGTACAGGACGCTCGCGTCGCGCCTGCGGGAAATCCAGCGCCAAGCGCGGACGCCGGGAAACGGGGAGCGCGCGCGCAAACGAGTCACCCGTAAATATCCATCGGGAAAGGAATTCACGTTTGAGGTCAAAACGTCGAGCGCCGCGAGGCTCGACGCGAGGCTCGACGCGAGGCTCGACGCGAGGCTCGACGCGAGGCTCGAGCGCCCTCGAGTCACGAGCCGAGCGGTGGACGAACGGGAAACGGCGGCCGTCGTCGGGACCTCGACGAAACGGCGCCCGGGAGTTTCGCTCGGGGCGACGGGAGACCTCCGCGGCGCTCGCCCGAGACCGACCTCGGCTCGCTTCGGCCAACGATCGGGCGCCTCCAGGCTCGAACGAATCTCCGACATGGTCGAGACCCTGCGGTCCTTCCGCGAGAAGGTCAGAGCCATCGATCGAGAGGAGCTCGGCGGCTCGTCGTCGTCGTCGTCGTCGTCGTCGTCGTCGTCGACGGCCGACGATCGCCCGTGTTCCGACCCCGAACCGCTCGATCGCCGATGCGGGATCACCGCCGCTACCACCACCGCCACCACCGCCACCACCGAGATCCCGAAGAATACGCGAAAACCGAGAATCGTCGGACCTTGCCCTAGCGACTCTAGAAGACGCGGCGACCTCAAGAGAATCCTGATTTATCCGCCCAACGGCGAAAACGGACCTCCCTTGACTCTGCTCAAAAGTTCGTCCGACGTCGACTGCAGAGTCGTCGGCAATTTCGAGAACGGGTTTCGTTACAACGTCACTTATACGCAAAAATTCGTAAGCCCGAAATGGTGCCCGGTCGAGGAAGCCTCGCGCGACGAAGCCGACGCCGACGCCGACGCCGACGCCGACGACGACGACGACGACGCCGCCGTCGACAGCGATGGATATCGCACCACCGACGAATACGGCTGAACACGAGTTTCATCGGGACGACGCGCGGGATTCGCGCGCCGAAAGCGGCGTTCGTTTTCGAAATTTAGTCCTCGCGAACCGTCCGTCCGATCGGCTTCGTTCCTTCAATTTTCATCGAGCACAGATCTCGATCGAACGATTTTCATCAACTCGGCGAAACCTCGACGAACGAGTAACAATTGTATGTTTTTCGCGGACCCTGCGAAAGAAAAAAATATATAATTTCGCAAAGTTCCTCAAAATTGTTCAACGATTTTTCAAAAGTATCGTTCGGGCGAGAGCCGTTGATTCACCGTTAGAAAAAATCGTTCGATCCTTTCGACGAACGTTCGCATCGATCGATCGTTCGGTCGCGGTACGAACGGTGCGGAGCCCGTCGAACGAAGGGGGCTCTCGCGCGTCGAGCCGCTTCGGGCGATCGAACCGAGTCTTTCCGTCGTTTATTCGCGGATAAAGCGTTTTCCATTATTCGCGAGTGCTCGGGGCGAGATCGCGCTCGGACCGGGACGGGGGGGGGGGGGGGGGGGGCGCCGGGCGCCCCGTCCGGGAGACTCGCTCGGTTTCCCCCTCGTCTCGCCGAATCTTTTTGTTCTTTTTTTCCGGCTCGTTCGACAAGACGGGAAACGACTCGGATCGAGAGTGGCCGACGCGTACGAGCGAACCGGAAGCGCTTTCGCTCCCCGCGGCGATCCTCGATCCCTCGATCCTTCGACCCTATTTTTTTCTCCACGAATATCCGTTTGCCGATTCCCGCGTACTTTTCTATCGCTTTTCGCGAATTTTCGTTTTATCGCTATTTTTGCGAAACGTCGCTCAACCCGGTCGCTCGAATCTTCGTTACTCGAATTCTCGAATATCTTTCTCTCGGAGAGTACACTTCCAAATTCGTACGCGTGCGTCGTACGAAAAATTGTTATCTCTCCCCGTAAGAAAGTACCGTCTTGCGATTGTTTCTTACTTGTTTCTCGTTCGTATCGCGGAATTATTTTCGAAAGATGTTTCGACCGCTTCGACCGAAAACGAGGCGCGCGAGTGATCGACGCGACGTTGGGCGTACATTTTTTTCTTTCATCGGTTTCTCTCCGTATTCGTCATCGTCGATCGTTTCGTCGTTTCGTTCGTCGCTGGGCGGCGTTCGTTCGCTCCTCCGTTGATCGACTCGTTTCTACGATCGTTCGTTCGTCGTTCGTTCGCGCGATCGGAAACCGACTCGCCGCGAGGATCGCGGAGTCGTCGAAGAATTCGCGTCCGCCCCGGTTTCGGCCCTCGTTCGCGGAGGCGTTGTCTCTCTCTCGGACGTCTCGACTCCGACGAGACTCGGACGTTTCGAACGCGACTCGCGAGTCCTCGACGAAATCGATTTCTCTCCTTCGCCCTGGAAACGAGGAGAAAGAAGCGCCGCGGCTTTTCTCTCGGGAGAGAGAGAGGGAGAGCGCGAAAACTCGCACGCGATCGCAACATTTTTACCCCCCGTGCCGCCCCGCCCGCGGCGCGCTTTTCCGCTCGCGTGCTTCGGGAGCTCGAAGAGAGACCGCGAGAGCGCGAATAGCGGTGGTTCGAGGGGGGGGGGGGGCTGACCGCTCGATCGACGCAAAAAGGAAAAATCTTTGAATCGGACGAGGTACTCACCGGCCGGTGTACATTTCCCGAATCGGAGATCGCCGCGCGCGATCCGATCTGAAAGACGAAAAACGAAAGTGCGATTAGAAGAACGGCTCGGTGAAAGAACAAAAGAAAAAAAGAAAAAACATCAATCGTCGGTCAAACCTTCGCGAGAAGGCTGACGTCTCGATCGAACTCGAACGCGTCGCGTTCGTCCACCGCTCTTCCTTGTCGCTGTTCGTTGCGACGATGGATCGTTCGTTGTTACCGATCGAGTGTTCGCGTTTGTTCCGATTACTGATTATTTTTTATCGACGACGCTATTAATTTTCGAGCGTTTCCTCGTCGGCTCGAAATTTCCGAGTATCTCTTCAAAATTGCCGGAGACCTCTCGAAACGTTGAATCGCGAAGACGGTGATTTCGCGTCGGTCGAACGATTTTTTTTTTTTTTTTTGCCCGTCGCGATAAACCAATGATCGAAGCTTTCAACGAAAACCTCGTTCCTTCGACGAGCGATTTTCGAAAAAAGAGCACGTTTCGCGTGCTCGGACGAAACGCGCTCTCCTCCGCAGGGAGATTAAAACTCGTTCGGACGAAAGAGCTACCTGTTGGATCTCGTCGCCGTCCTACGGGAGCGCGCGACTCCGTCTTCCCTCCGTAAAAATCACCCCCGCGATTGTTTTTTTCTTTTTTTTTTCTACGCGACGTTCTCCCTCGCGTCGAAAACAATTTTTTCATCGACCTTTCGACAAACGTATCCGCGCGCTCGCTTCGATTCCGTTTAATTTTAACGCCACGCCGCGTCATCGTCGATCGACGATAATACCGCGAACGACGAGTTCACGTTTGTCTCGTTTGTAACGTTGCTTGTTAGAATTTTCGACTTCGAAGCGCGCGTATTTTGAATTTATCATCGTTCGGTTCGAGACTCGATCGAGGACTCGAAAATTTATTCGTAAAAAAAATGTCGGTCTCTCTCGTCGAAGCCTCGCGTTTCGAGGCTCCGCGTCCCGGATCGACTCGCCGGATTCGTCAGCGGTCGCGATTTTCCTTCGACCGAGTTTCAACCGAGGCTCTCGTCGCGAATAATTTTCGTAAAAATTCGCTGAAAGAGGCGCGTTTCGTTTCGTCGCTGCCGCCGCTCGGGTTCGTTCTTTGACGTCCAGTGTCGGGGAAGTCGCGAAGACGTCACTGAAATTTTCGGAAACGAGGCGCGCGATTCTTCGTCAGGGACGGCATTGTCGCTCCAACTTGAAAGAAAACGAAAACGAACGGAAAGAGGTGACAATTTTGATCTTCTCCGTCCGGCGACGACTCTTCCACCGCGAGCCTCGGCTCCGTCGAACGACGAGGGCGGGGCGCGCTCCGCGTCGCGCTCGGAATATTTTCGAGAGAATCCTCGCTACGGTCCTCCCTTTTGTTCGACGGTTTTGTTTCCCGCTTTGTTTTCGTCGTCGCGCGCGCCAACGCGAACCTCGCTCGGAGCCGCGCTCGCTCGTCTCTTTCACCCCCGAGAACGAAGCAACGACGCACCGACCGGCGGGACGAACGAAGACGCGAAAAAGCGCGCGACGGAGAGACGCCCGAACTCGCTCGAAACGCGCGAAATTGTTCGCTCGGAATTTCGTTCGCTCGTGACTCGTTTGTTCGGTCGTCGCGTCCTCGACGAGCGTCAACGATCGATCGACGACGCCTCGATCGAACGAGCAAATAAATTTGGTTCGTCGATCGAGACAAGAGCGAACAAAAGAGATACGGATACGAGAATTTTTGACGAACAGGCGTCTTTGAACGAACGGACGCGTCGCTTCGCGGACGTTGCGTCCGTCAATAGCGCGGAGTGAACATACGAAAATGTATTTACCGAACGCGACGAAGAATCGTCCGGTCGGCCGATCGCGGGAAAACAATGATTCTTTTTCGAAAAAAATATTTCGAAGCTTCGCGCTCGATCCTCGGTGCTCGGTTCCTCCCCGAGCGTCCCCGTACTCGAATCGCGCGAACAGAGCCGCCGCGATATCCGTTCCTCGCCCCGGAACTACCCCGTTCTTCGAGCTCCTTTCGCGTACGCGCGAATCCCAAACAACGTCCTCGAGACGTCCGGGAGATTTTGATATCCGAGGCGAACGACGAGATCCAGCCGGGACGACGCGAGTTTTTCGATAAAAAACGAAACGGAAGACGAGAGTCGTCGTCGTCGACGCTTCGACGCGGCTCTCGCCTTCGAGGGAACGACGGACGCGCTCGAAACTTTCCACGCGGCGCCTCGTTGCGTCGGCTGTGACGATTTTGGCGTTTCGCGCCGGGAGTGACTACCGACGGATGCCGCGGCCCGCGCGACGTCTCGACTCTTCGGGCGACGAATCGTCGCGGGACGATCGCCGAGCGCCGAGCGGGGCGTCGAGAAAAACGCGCGCGTGTACGTACGCGTGTCTACCGACGCTCGCGCGCGTACGAGCGCTCCACGGCCCTTTCAAGTATCGTGACTTTTGAGATTCCGGAAATGCGGCCGGGAAAGTCGATACGTTTTTTCCCCGTTTTGTTTCAAACTCTTAAAATGGTCCGTTGAATCGGAAATTTTCCGCTGATCGCGAATATGCCTGAGTTTTTGCCGAGAGTGGAAAATTAGCCTGGGAAACTGCGAAAAACCTTTTGTAGACTATTTTTCCGACCTCTATTTTCCTTCGTTTTTCAGCTTTGAACTCTCAAAAGGGTCCGTTTGATCGGAAATTTTATGCCGGTTACGAATATCTTAAAATTTTTGTCGAAAGCACGGAGCGAGGCAAAGAAAAACGTGTTTTAAGGTATTTTTTACGATTTTTTCATAGTAATTTTGGGTTTTTGGGGGAACGAACGGTAGATTCGTGTTCAGGGGATCAAGTTACATCGTAAAGGACCTATTAAAAAAATATTAAAAATCAAAAATTTTTTTCCATTTTTCGGCAGAATACGTTTTTTCGCTGAATCATGGATAACTTTTTTTCCTTTAGAGTTTGACACTCCACTTTGCGCTCGATCCCTGCGTTACGATTTTCCCTTCAAAATGCTTTTTTAATCGTTCAGTTCCGATGATTTTTCGATTTTTGGCAGAATTTCAAAGTCGGACCACCGATTTTTGCAAATTTTTCCATACATACCCCTTTGCGTTTTTTTTAGCCATTTT
>JAPYZI010001683.1:0-29792 GCA_030523105.1 Ophioninae sp. A BG-2022a
TATATATATATATACAATCCCGTTCGAAGTATCCTCGATCGCCGATGTCTCTCGTTCACCTCGGCAGGTACGAGAAGGTAATAATATGGTACGTGACGATGATTCAGTCCGGTCACCACACATCGATATATTCGATCGCACCATCTTACAGGCATGAGTTCTCATTTATGAAATGGTTGGCTCTAGCCTTCCTCACGACCGACGAATCTATAATCATCAACATCCGTAGGGACATGAGAAGGAAGACGAAGAAGCGGAAGAAATACATTACGAGACGTTTTGGTATGCCCGGAGCGCCATCCGATCGTATATACGTCCGGAACGGAAGTCGGACACTTTCAGCGAGATCGGAACTTTCGCGAAGTCGACTAACCGTAGTTGCACGTTGCGTTTCCGTACACTTCGGAAAATGTATGCAAACGCAACGTTCTTTTTTCTCTTTTTTTCGGTTATTTTCGGAAGTTTAAAACGGCTGGAAAAATTACGAACGTTCGTTTACTTGAGGCTGATGTTGATGAAATTTCGAGGTTCGAGGAAAGTTTGGTTTATTTTTTTAGGATACTTTGGGGAATAAGAAAAAGCTGCGTAAATTGTTTAAACTCGATGTACAGATATCTAATGTCGTACAGGAATACAATTGAATTCAATTGTTTGAAAAAACCAACAAATCCCGGTTAAAAATGACAAACAAAAAATTCTTAGACGACACTAGTCGGGAAACATCGTAGAGTTGCACTCCAATGTGAACTCCCCATATAAAACGTCCTTGCTAAATACCATTCCTGACAAACTTTTCCTCGGGTTTACTCACATTTTAGACTTTCGACAGTTCTTTTCGAAACAGTCGTTCTTCTCTCTATCACCGATGTAAAAACCTGGAAACCTCCAATTCTAGCGCGATTCCGTTGAAAATTTCTAGGGAAAATGGTGGTTCAGAATGAATGAGAACGCTTAATAATAACGGACATCGTAAGCCACGTATTATATTTGATTAAATTGAAAGGAAAAGTTTAAAGCGCGGTCCCTTTCTTTTCGGGTCGTATTCATTGGTAATTGAATTATTTTGGGGTATGGGCGACCATATTGTAATTCCGTTGGATCGCCGGATCGCGTATGAACCCGAAAAGGCGGGAAAAAGGAAAAATGGCCGATTGCAATCACGGTCGAAGCTTACGCTCCGTCGATCTTTCATCAAGCGCAGAGTCGGTGCTGGCCAAAGAGGTTCGACGAACCGACGAAATGCGAAAGGTAATCGCGATACTCGCTCTCCCTTTTTTTACCCCCCCCCCCTCCATTCCCTCCTTTCGTCTCGCTCTTTCGCTCGGAGGATCATCCTACTTCTACGGGTATCCCGGCTCGTTTTCCATTGTCATATTGTAGAGGGAATGGCGGTGTAGGTACAGCAGTCGAAGGAGTGGAAAGAGTGGACCGTACGTCCCCGGTACATCAAAATTGAAAAAGTAAAATATTCCCCCATTTATCGGTTACGAAACGTCCGAATATTTCCTTCCCAGTTTTACTTCTTTTTTTTACATTCTCTCCCCACCCCCTCCACCCAATATTCGAACACCGATGTTCTCCGCGTTATTTTTTACTTCGCTGGTTGCATACAAAAAGACGGAAAATTGCTTTTCCCTTCCGGTTGCAACTTTCGTGGAAACCACCCGATTGTTTCATTTTTTCGTTACCTTCCGCGCTATAAGGAAAAAAAAAAAAATAAACATTCGTTTTCCCGATATTCGTTGAAGCTTCGAGAGCTTTCATTCCCCGATTAACGGCTGGATTTGTTACGATTGTTCATTCGAATTATGGTTCAGCTAATCAATATCGCTTCGTTTGGTTTATTACGAAAATTGAGTTGGACCCTCTTTCGAATCGATAAGTACGATAATTACGACAATCCCATAAAACGATAAATCAATTATGGTAAAAAAATCAAAAATTGTTTGCACAAAAATACAAATAATTGCTTAAATAATTGGTATGCAAATTTTGTCGATGCGCGAATTAAGAATGGTTCAAATTATATTTTCTTCAATTATCGTATTTATTTTTCAAAAATGATTTTTTTATAAATAAATATAAATCTGACGTTTCAGACATCGCGGTAGCGAAACAACTTAAGATTTAAGGGATTCGTGCGCTAAAAACACGAGGTCTCGTTAATCCCTGTCGCCGCTGATAACGAGCGTAATTAACTCGATCGTAATTAAATGGGGCGTGCCGTCGAATCGGAATATGTACTTCGCTAATTTAACGCAAGCCCTCGGCAAATCTGTTTAACTTTGTTCGATAAATATTTGATGAGCTCTTCTTGATGGACGGTCGTTCGGAGTTTCTTTGCGACAGTGACGAATTTGCGCGTGCGCATGGGTATTGCTCGGGTTAATTGTTCCGTATCGTAACCAGGAAGGGTCGTTAATCCGCGTACGACGCGCGCCTCCAATTATGATCCAACGCTTAAGTACGTGGTCCAGGGCTTTGAACATTGCTTAACTATTAGTATCTCAATTAGGAAACCGAGAAATCGGAACCCTACATCCGTATGACGTCACTCATCGGAATCGACGCGTTTAATCTCGCGATTGAAGATAACGGCGCGTTTTCGAGCTTTTGAAACATTTTGTGAAATGAATTCTCGGGCATCTTTATATTTCGGGAACATGCTGGTTCGAAGATGAACTCAAAAGTCGATTTTGAACAATTTTTATGAACTGAGAGTATTTCGGTAGAGGTACGCCAATGAAACCCAAACAAGGCTGAGGGAATTAAAAATTCATTCGTAAGTCTTCAATCTACGTACGTTCAAATATTTCGATCATTTTTTCATGAAATCGCTTTTTTTCAATCAAAATTTTGAGTCTCCTTTAAACCTTGAGAAACCGACTTCTTTTATAATAGATGAGAAATAACAAGGGATTTAATTTTTTTAATTTTCTTTTTCACTAAAACTATATTTTATTACTTTATTTATTTTTTTACATTTTTTCTACTTTTCTCTCCCTCCCTACCTCTCTCTCTCTCTCTTACATGCTTAATTCTTCGATTAAAAAATAAATATACCATGTTTTTAAAATGGGCGGAAACCTGTAAAATCGTGTTTCCTTCCCCATACAAATATGCATATGTATTTATTTATTATTATTGCTCGTTGATAATGATCTTTTTCTGAATATATATTTAAAAATATTAAATATATAATGTCGAGGAACTTTTTCGAAAAAAAAGAAATTGCATACTTACCTGTCACTTTATTATCAGCGGAACAAGGTTAGATCGCGATAAATAGAGACAAAACTTTCTTCTAAGACTCGCAATCGTTTCGCCCATATTTATTACACACGTCGAATGTAACTATAAGAATCTCTCGTTTTCCTCACCGTCACAAATTCTTGGCTCTTTTAATCCCAGCGTATAACAACATTCAACTCAACGACGCAAAGCATAATAATATTAATATAATGTCGTATAACATACAATATAATGTTATCATTATTCCAATAGCTTTTTTCTTTCTCCACCCACTTATAGTTTACGTCGTATAATAATTATATATAGTACATAACTTATATCATATATTTATATGTATACATACAATACTCGCGTTTAATCATCGCGGGATATTCGTCAACGATCACACACGTACGCCTTCAATTACGTCCTACGTAACCCCCTTTACGTTTCGTTTCACCGTATCGTTATTTGATATACATCGATCTTTCCTTCTTCGTCCTTTGCGTGGAAAACGTTTCCGGTATTCTTCTCCGATTTCGTTCATTTTTGGATATGTCATTCTTCACTAAAATCTAAGAGACACGTATTTTTTTTTATCGTCGGAAAAACGGTTTTAAGGGGTGAAACTCATTCAAAAATTAGGTATCCTCCGAGTGACTTTTGCAATTTCGTTGAGTTGTAACTAAGATGTTAAAATAAAACTAATTCGAGAGCAATGCTTGTAGCGAATAATGATAAACCGCTATTTCCAGTCCCGAGAGAATAGGGGTAAAAATATAAAGGATGAAAGTAAAAAAATTCGCTCGAAAAGTTTGAGGACGTATTTTCACTATTGAAAATTGTTTCTCCGAAGAAAAAAAACAAAACGTGTCCGTTAGATTTCGATGAAGAATAACGTGTCCAAAAATGAGCGGAAACGGAGGGAGACACCGTATCCTTGTTGGTCTTCTCGTCGGTATTCCTAGCGTTTTCAATAATTTATCGTATGTAATCAGTGTATGAATAAAGCTAAGGTCAAAATATTTTAAACTTAAGGTTTACCCTTTTTTTTCGGCCCTTTTCGAAGCGCACCCTTTCGCGGGGTATGGGAATTAGCGGGGAGCGTTTCGCGAATCACTATTTCGCGATGTCCCCTATCGCTGAAGCTAATTCATTTCTCCGTCGTTCCTCGGTAGTTTTTGCGATCTACGGCGTGTATTTCCAAGTTATTTACGTGTCCAGGATGGGCATGGTTCGAATGGAAAAAAAATGGTTTTTTTTTCGTTGATTCGTCGGTTGATGATCTGTCGAGAATTTTTTTAGCATTAAGTTCAGTTTTATCATCCATACGACAGAAATTCGAAATCCAAAAAAAAATATTAATTGCTTTGTCGTTTCGATCTTTTTTTTTCGCTTGCCTGAAATTTGGAAAGGTTGAAGGATTCGACGAATAAGAACGATGGTGAATAGCCACACTCATCGGTACCCAAATTTGTCGGGACATCGCCGATTGAAAGCCCAATTGTACAGGAGACTCCTAGCTGTGTACAGTGTCGCATTCCCTTATCGGATTTCTCATGGGACGCCTAATAAATTACACGTTCACCCGGTGTCGCGTCTCCGTGATCTCCCTTCCGCAATGCCGTACACCGCTAAGCGCACCTGTGTGATTGCCCTCAATTACACCCGATATCCACAGCTAAGAGTCCAGATTCAACGCGCATTAACCTTCTCGTCTCTAAATCCCCTCGAAACCCTTTATCCCCGATCCGATCAACGGATTCTCTTCTTTCCGCTGTTCTGTCCACTCAATCCTTCACTTGACCTGTTGCTTTGTAAACTGCCCTCGGGCTCGATAATCCACGTCTTCGAATGAAACGAAAAACGTGTTAGTGACGCTGTTCCCGGTATATCGGGGTTGCGGAAAGGAGAAAGAAAGATAGGAGTGTACACTTGAATCCACAAAAATGAAGATAAAGATTAGATGAACAAAATATAAGATAAAAAAGATCAGGTAAAATAAAAGATAAGATAAAAAAAGATCAGGTAAAATAAAAGATAAAATTAAATAAAAGATAAGATAAAATAATAATCGAACGTAATAGATGGATCGAAACATAAATATTAAAAAATCAGGAAAAGTTGTAAAAGAGTATCGATGTACAGAGAAAGGACTGTATAAAAAATCTCAAAGATATATCTGGAGAGTAGCTGAAAACGTATAGTCGATAACATTAAAAAAGAAATTTTTTTTCAATGTTTCAATAAAGAAAACTATTTTCGAGACCAAACTACTACTCTTTTTAGTTCGGCTAATATCTGAAAAAATATTCAATAATAAATTGGAAATAAAAGACGTTTTGTAATTGGGATGTTTAGTAACGTCAATCTTTCGACTTGTCGTTTCGCGAATTATCTTCGAGTTTAATAAACCAAGGAATCTCGATTCCTGGTCCATTTCTCGGGTTTTCTCACCCAGAAAAAATATTCTTTTATTGCCTTCGGGTTTCGTCCTCGAAGGATCATCAACATTTTACTTTCGCATCACAAAGCTATCATGGATTATTATATATATATATATATACATCAATATATATGTATATATATATATATATTAAAAATATTAAAAATAATTCGTCGTTGGCACAGCAAGAAACCTTCGATCCGTCATTTTACAAGATGGATGGAAGGGTGATTCTGTAAAAGAGGCCAGGGGGTGGGTGGAGGATCGGGATGCTACCTAAAAATATACGAATGGGAAACTCGTTTCGCTGTAATTTATTTTTACATGTATATGTGTGTATGGGTGCATACATATTATTTATAGATTAATACGTATGTGCACACACACACACACCCACGCACCCTTAAGTTATTACATTGTTACACCGAAAGCGATAGTCTCGTTGCACTTGGTGACACTTATTTATATTTCTCGCGATCTCTTCAACTGCATTCCCCTTTTATTCATCTTCTACAGAATGTTTGTTTTTTTTTTTGTCGCGTCTCCTCCCATATATCGTAATATATTTTTATCAATTTGTGTGTGTGTGTGTTGTTTGTTTGTTTATAGACTATTTTTCACGAAGCAGCGTATCGCTTTTGCGGCCATTTTTTTTTTTCGTCGACTTTTTTGCTCTCGACTCGGGAACTAACGTCGTCAATACATTTTTTTTCCAGTTACAGAGAAACTCGTACAAACGTGTGAACCACTTTTGATCAGGATCTTTCTCGACGCCTTTTCTCTTCTATTTATTTTATTTTTTTCTATTTCTGTTTTTTTTTTTAATAAATTTGACGTCGTTTTCGGATGGGAGAATGAATCTCGTGAAATCAATAACAATGTCTTTTTTTTTTTTGGGTTTCGCGCGAAGATTTTTCGTCGGATTTTCATTTTTTTCTTTTTAATTGCTCGGATGTTTTTTTGTTTTTTGTTAATCGTGACGAATATTTGGATAATACATGCGCAATTGCGTCACTGGTTTTCTCAGGCGTGTAACGTTCGGTTTTCTTTATATTTTTTTAATTCTCGTTTTATCAACGCGCAGGCTCAACTTCTCTTCAACGAAACTACCTACTCGGTCAGTCTTTGTAAATTTCGTTTGTTTTTTTTTTCTTTTTTTGCTATTCCCGTACACGCTCGCTCGATCGTTCCTTCGCTGCTCGCGATATTTCTTTAGCTCGCTTTTTGCGCTACGCTCAAGGGTGCCCAAATTTTTGCGGGGTTTTTGGCTCGTCGAAGGGTTTGAGAAAAGGAAAAATAAAAGAAAGGATAAACCCTCGCTTATCGAATTATCCACGTTACGATGATGTCGAGGATGATGAGAATTACCGTTGCCGACGTCATTCTCGTCGCGGAATCTGCGGATCAAAAAAATTCGAAAATATTTCATAATTGTCATTTTTCATTGAATTATTGTTATTTTTAGTGTACATTTGTATATGTAGGTGTTTGTTTGATAGGTATGGCGGTTAATTGTATAATTATATATTTTTATTGCACCCTTAGGTTTTTTAAACGACCTTGGACTTTGCATCCAATGATGATTAATTATTTTTAGTGGTCCGATATGTATTTAGGGATTTTTCAATTGTCAGAAATTCAGATAGAATCATAAAAAATCATTATTAAAAATCATGTAATAAATAATCAATAAATATAGTAATTAATAAATAGTTCCGTTTTCTTTAGGGATTTTTAAATTGTCTGAAACAAAATTGCAACATTAAAAATAATCGTGCGATAAATAATGACAAATTTTGACAGGAAAGAGTTTAATCATCGAACCATCATTTTTAATGATTCAATATATATTTTTAAGGTATTACCCCTATAAAATTTTTCCGTTACAAAATTGTAACATTAATATTTAATCATGAGATAAATAATGACGAAGTTTGATAGGAACCGGTTAAATTGCGAAGGCGTATATGAAAAAATTATATAAATTTACGTACACATCTCGCGTTGGTAAATTTGTGCATGGAAAAGTAATATTTAATGTACGGGTTCGTTTGTTCTTTCGGGTGGTTCTTTCGGTTCCTCGTTTGCCTCGTTCATCCATTACTCATTCCAGAAGAAACGCGCATACTTTTCATACTCCTATCTCTCACTCCTCCCTTCGTTTCTTCCGCTCTTCTCCAACCTCTTTCTCTCGCCTTGCTCATCTCTAATTACGAATCAGAAACAACTCTGGTTCGCCGCAGCATATATTCCACCCTATACTTTCCCCCTTCCCGTCTCGTTCATTCTTTCGACTTCTCGCTCTTATAGTCCCGGTCTTTCTCTCGCAGCTTCAACTGTGCCAAAGGATACCTACTTCCGCTGGTGTTTCCGCTTCACCGCTGGACCGAGAAGGCATTGCATCCCTTTCCCCTCGAGTTATTCCCTGCGAGAGGTCGAAAGGGTGGGAGATAGAGAGAGGGTGGTGAAAGAGAGACAATTCTCCTTTTTTTTTTTGTTTCTCCCCCTTTAACGTCGTCCCTCTTCAGGTAGCCACCTCGTATCCCTCCTCCCTTTTTTTTCCACCCTTTATTCTCCTTTCGATCCATTCAGAATGGTTGCTCTTTCCCTCTCGCGGGATGCCGAGGGTTATTAGGGTCGTCGAGTAACTAATTTTTATTTCCTTCCATCTTCCATTATTTTTTTTTTTAATTTCGCGACACTCGCAACGACAACGTCGTTCGAGTCGTCGATAATTCACTGTACCATTGAACGCAGCATTTCCGAAATAAAACAGTCACGAAAATTTCGTCAAAATTTTATCGTTTAGCCCACTTTTTGCCTGCTGAAAAACGGATCTTTCTTCATCGAAAATTTGATTACAGCAAGAAAAACGGATAATTTATCGATTTTCTTAAGGGTGATCCACAGGTTATACTTCTCGTTAAATTGTTCGTATTAAAAATGCATAGCTTCTCGCTTGCGCTACGATTGAAACATCTTCGAGCCATATTTATATGAGTTTATTCAAGGATGATCCGAATTACCCCAAAGCTACGCTCTCTAAAGTCATGTTCCCTTCGACTTGGTCATAGCGTGGTATCGTTTGTTCCACCAGTTCATTCATCCAATTCTCTCACTCTCACTCTCTCTCTCTCTCTCTCTCTCTCTGTCGCCCTTTTTCCTGCTCCCTCTCGTTCCTTTATTCGATCGTTCGTTTCCGTCTCTTCTTTTCATCCCAGTATTCGTACCGCGCAGCCTTCCATCCATTTTGCATCAAATGGATGATTTATGAACGCGCACACGCATAGGCACGTACATTTTCATAAATGGATATATATATATATATATATATATATATATATACGAAGATAAATTTAAATACATAAGGAGTTCGAATTTGCCAAGTCGGGGAGGGGAGGGGGGGCTTTAAAAATGGCTCTATTCAAGCTCGTTTCGTGAAGAGCCTTTTCCTACCCAACCGCTCGACTACTCACGCAAATGATTTTAATTGGCGCTATTTTCGCTGCGCTAAAAGATGGCACATTTATCGGGCCGTTTTTTTTCCTCTGAATTTCTCGAAAGGTACGAGAATGCATGAATGGAAAAGTAATCGCTCGAATCCCTTATAAGCTATGCGATATTGGCTAATAGTGGTATGTTTTTTCGGGAACGGTTCTTCACATTTTGTTTTTTTACCCTCGTGACGTTGGGATGACACAAAACGATCTTTGAAACGGAATTTTCATGGGTAAATCGATAATGATAAATAATTGCACGCATGCTTTGTCACGAGGTATTTATAACGGACCGAGCTATCTTTTTGTACACGAAATACGAAAAAATATTCAATAAATGATCTATTATTTATTAATCGATATTTCATGATTTCGCATGTTTTACAAAGGCCAAGTATCAAGGTCATTTGAGGGTCAGCTTTGATTTTCCAAAAGGTCAAGTTTTTCCGGAAATCGAAAGACCGGTTCGATAATAGGTCTAAAAATGCTATTATTCAAAAACTAGAGGATTCAAAAACTAGAGCACTTGCATAATTGTTTAAAATTATTATCAGCAGATTAAAAAATAGGATTGAAAGGGTCAGTCATTAGTTCAGACGGCAACAAAAAATTAAAAGTGTTACAATACTATAAGCTTTATAACAATTAAACAATTATAAATTCTAAAAGTATTAAACACAGAAAAAAGGAGATAAATATTATATATAAAATTATTGTACAATAAAAGTAAAAGTAAAAGTAACATTATTTTTATAAATTTGTTTTTGAGAATGGAAAAGGATTATGGTACGTTGACGGTCTGAAAAACATCAAACTTTTTTTCCCTCCTTTTTTACTCTCCTGCAAATATTAATTGAAACAAAAAACGAATTATTGAATAGAAAAATAATTCTTTCCTCCAGTTCTTCAGCAGTAATAATTGCACGACTCGAACGCGATTGTGCAAAATAAAAAATGGCGCAAAAGAAAGAAGCGAAGAACCAAAAAAAAAAAAAAAAACCAAAAAACTATACGATGAGGAAATGTGAAATGTACGGATTGAAAGAAGCATATAGTTGCTCTTGAGAAGAACAATACTCCGAGAAAACCAAGATATAAAAGTTTCCAGCTACACTTGTCACCTCGAAAGATTACTTTTTTTTTTTTTTTTATTTTCATGCCTGGTTTTTATATCTCGGTATCTTTCGAACGTCCGTAGGCGAATTACCTGATGGCACCTGGGACTCCACGAATGCCTTTGGGTAACGCGGGGATTCGTGCAATTTGCCAATTATGCAAATTCCCATGGTAACTCGACACGCGCCAGCGGTGGGATCGCGCGAGCAAAAGCGTCGTCGGGGATAAATATGAGAGGGAAAACGGCGAGGGTACTTGTCGTACGAAGAGCTACGAAATGAGGCGGCCGAACAAGGAGGAACGACGACGTCGTCGATGGGGTATCCAATATCGAGGAGTGAGAATAATTTATATAGATAAAGGTGAAACTCGATATTCCGATACTTCTCCCATCCTCCAATGTCTCTCTTTCTCTCTCTCTCTCTCTCTCATTCAATACTTTTCTTCGATACTTCATTGCTCTTTTCCTCCCCCCCCCCTCTCGCTCTCTAATTTGAGCTAATCGAATCTCTCTGTCTCTCTGTGGGTATAGCGAGTACCATAACCTTCATATCCCTCATTATATAATTCCTGATTACTTCAAAATGACTTTGAATGGAGGAAATCGAATTTGCAGGAAATGGTATTTACCAACGTGATTTTAAAATGAAGTCGAACTCGAAGAGAAACTTCGTCGTTACAACGTACCTACCGCTTACTGGGATTACATTTATCGTAAAATCGTTGTAAATTGAAAATAAATGATTTTCCATACCGTCATTTGTTTTTGCCCATTCGTACTGTAATATTTACCCAGACGTTTTTTTACACTCTAATTAGAAATCCTAATTTATATTTTCGAAAAAAAGTTTCGGATAACTGTGAAAATAAATAAAACGAAAAATTACAAAGAATGAAATATATCGTTCAATTCCAACGCCGCAAATTTCGTCATATTAATTATTGCCGCGACTAACATCAGCGTCAGTTTTTCGACACGCAACGAATTTTCGAATAAAATTGAAAACTGTTTGTCTCCGTTTTCCCAATGCAATTTCACGTTACCCTCATGAGCGAAGCTCGCAGTGATCATTCTCAAAGTGATTCGCGTTTAATTTCAATTCAAACACGTTTTACAAAGAGAAAATCATTCGTCGACTGGGCGAGAAGCGTGTAAAAATAATTACAGAGACAAAACGTATGGAAATCCCTGTTGAAGTGTCGAAAGCAACGGTGCGGGGAGTTTGAGGGGAGGGCGGGGGTTGGGAATGAACGACATACTGAACTGGACAATGACGACGCGTGGACGCTATTTTTTATATTTTTATTTCACACCTGACATACACGTAGATCGGTATGTGCGCGTGTTTTTGATATTATCGGCAGTTATCGGCTTTCTCCCAAACGTTGAGCGTTTGTGTGCACTCGCGTGCACGCGCGTACACACATAAACACGAAATTCACGTTGGACGGTGGTGAAGTAAAATAATAATGCTGTTGTTCGTTCGAAAATAACAATTTCTATATTTATGCATGGATGTATAGTCTTGCTCAAAAGTATTCGACGTCCTGCACATTTTTTTTAGTTCTTGATAGACAAAAGATCAAATATCGGAAGTGAAAACAAATTTTAGACGAATTTACTAAATGGGGTTTTGGACTGGACGATACCAGCTTTATTTTCAATTTTATTTTTACGATTTTGGGGCCCGGTGAGCCTTTTTTAAAAATGCTGTTTTTTTGTTTTTTTTTTTTTTTATGATTTAAAAATGCTTTTTCCTTGTTTTTTTTTACGATTTTCTTTGCAAAAATTCCATGTTGGATTTTGAAAAATTATAATCTCACCATTTAGTGATAAGAACTTTGAAAATAACACCACGGTGGTTGGTTACATTTGTAAAAAAAAATTAACGATTTTTCTTTCGTATGTTTGTTATTTTGGAGCTGCAACATTATTTTTCGATTTTCTTTTGACATTTTCTTCGTATGATTATTTTTCTTGGCTTTTGACCAAAAGTAGCGTCGAATTATTATTATTCGGTGTCGAATACTTTTGAGCCAGACTGTACACGGCCACACACACATATTGTTGGCTGTTGGATCGCGTAACGAATTTGGAATATTATTCAATCATGTATACACGTTCTCTGATGAATTCAGCTCGTTCAATGCGGCCATTAAAGAATTATATCACGGTAAAATGGTCGATGAAGACTCGAGAAACGGTTTTCCGCCATGGAAACTGTACACGAGTTTCTACGTCATGATTTTAAATTGGCAATGCGTTTTTTGCGAGTCTTGTAAGGGGATTTCGAGACTGAGGAATATATATTTTATAGATGAAATTTTGAACGAGGATTCCTGATTTAATCACGCAACACGAATAGACTGTATCTTTATGGGACGACTGATCCTGACAGGAAAACTGATATTCCGAGAAAACGTTAGAATTCCACTTTAGAATTTCCGAGTACGAGACACTTTTAGAATATTTCATCGAGTTCGATCGAACTTTATTTCATTTAGTTAATTTATCACTTTTGTAATTTACTGTTCAATAAAATTTCGTTTGGACATTTTTGTACCGAGATATAATTTTTTTAGATAAAAATGGAGTTTCTTTTTCTAATTGCAATTTCATTCTGTCAATTCAAATGAAATTGGATTGATCATTAATAAAATTAGTGCAAAATTAACTTGGCGTCAATTAGTTAACAAAATAAAAAATAAAAAAACTAATCGATTACAAAAATAAAATAATAATAAAAACGCTTGAATGTTTATTTATTCACAAACGCTTGTGGCATTAATTATTTGCAGAAGCTTGAAGCTTTATTTATTTATTAAAGCTTAGAGTAAAAAAAAAAACACATAGCCTTTCTATGGTGACCCGTTGGAAACAACATTTTCATAGTAGCGATCAATTTGGTTTTTAAAGAGCTCTTTCCCTCTTTCGCCAACTTTTTGTATCTTTCCACCCCCCATACTCGTATATCGATACTCACGCGAAGTGTTTTAATTCTCGAGCAATTTATCGCGTACATTTCGGTGGACTGTTTTCGTTGCTTCCCGCAGGAAACATTGTCCCTCCGTGGAGCGCATTGTTTTACCAGTTTTTTTTTTTTCAAGCCCCGAAGCTTTCATTCGGAAATTTTGCACACGGGTTTGTGAAATTGCGTGTTACGGGTGATTGTGAGAAATTTCGAGTTGATCGACGATTCAATTGAGGTCGTGTGAGCTGGTCCCAATTTTTCGTGGTTCGAGGTTGGAAAAAATTGTGGAGCTGGGGTGGGGGGCGTGGGAGAGAGTCGAGTCGCGAACAAAACGTGGGAATAAATGCTATTACGGAGTCAAACTCGCGTCGAGGCAACCCCTGACGCTGGTTCGGGGAATCGCTCCCATAACTTTTGGGAAAGTTCGCGGGGAGCCCGATTAAGCCACTGTATATCCGTTTTCTCGCTGTGGTTTCGTCCCGGATTCTCTCTCTCTCCGACCGAATCCCTCCCATTCTCCCAAGCCATTCTCTCTCCGTTTCTCTTTCCCTCTTGCTTTTCGATACTACCAGCCCAGATTTTCAGGCTTATTCGTGCTCTGAAAATTCGTGGGAAACCGTTTCTCCGTTCCTTTTTTTTTTCTCCTTAATCTCACTCCCCGTTCAGCTCGAATACTCGAACTTTTATATATTTCAGAAACGATCGATTATACTTCATGACTCCGTTCAGAAAAGCTTATTTTTTTACCTCCGATAACAAAAAAAAATTGACACGATTGTTGTACAACCGATTTGTTATCGTATTACGTGTAGTAAAAAGAAATCCATTATTTCCCGTAGTCAACCAATCACAAAACATCCGTAAAACTTTGTATTGTTTCAAATCTCATCTTTTTAATATCATCTTGTGTAACCCGATCGGACTTATATAACGCAAGATACAGATAATTAAAGCCATCTGTTTGATAAATCATGGATTTTTTTTTACTACACCTAAAGTTTCATTTTCAATCGTCACTACGCACGTAGTTTCACCCAGTCTCCGAAAAGTACCTCACTGTTCTGCCTACAGATATTTTCAAGCGATTGGCCATAAGAAGGCACAGGGAATCTGCGAAAAACCTGCGTTATAGTTATATCGATTTTCAGTTGCGTTAACATCAAATTCAGGGAAGATTCCATCAGCTTGTAGTTTCTAGGTGACCGATTGATCGAAACGGTCACCCATCAAATTGTTGGCTGATGTTAGTATTGCTTGTCACGCCATTACGTTTTTAACTAATTATCATATTGATGATAATTATGATTATGATTATTACTGTTAATTTTTATGAGGTTTTAATTAAATCAATTGTTATTACATTATTATTATTATTATTATTAATATTATTATTGTTGTTGTTGTTGTTGTTGTTGTTGTCGTTGTTTTTGTTGTTGTTAATTATTTTATTGATAAAAGTAGGATCTCACCGCTGGGTGGTGTCCAGTTGTAGTTGCTGTTTCTGTCAGGAACCCCGGACTTTTGTTCCGATTTGTTGATCTCGTTCAGGTTAGAGCCCGATTTACCTGCAAACAAGGATATCTCAAGAAAAATTGTTTCATCGACGCGTCGTCGTGTTTGGGTTACCCGAGAACTCGGGGTTCGATCGCCCACACGAGTAAAGAGTGGGTGGAGAAAATGTGTCATAAACTTCTATATCGAGGTGGTCAGAGGCTTATGAACTTCCTGCGCAAACACGAATGTTTGCAAGGCTAAGGTATTAAGGGTAAGAGGGTGAATTACGTGCTGACGTCACTAAAGGGTTCGCCACCCTGGAATGTGATTTCAAAAGAGCGTGGGGAAAAAGGAGAAGGCTTTTGGAGGAAGGAGAGGGGGAGGGAATGATGAAGAGGGAGAGAGAAAAATTTACTATATTAGATTATTATTATGCATGCAATAGTACAGAAATGGTCTCCGGTATTCATATATCTGGGAAATCATACATTGATTTGGTTCGCGACTCTTGTTTAAAAAATGTAAAAATATAAAAATATAAATATATAAAAATATAAAAATGTAAAAATACGTAAGTATTTAAAAAATATATTACTCTGTACAAAGTATTTAACAAAAAAATAAAAATACATGATTCTATGTTGAAAGTAAATGGGGAAGCGAGATAGAGGGGAGAAAGAGAGAGATGGAAAGAATGAAGAACGGATGAGCCAAATGGAAGAGATGAAGAGCAAGAGGGATGGAAAGTGGCGAAGAGGATTTCCCGCCACATAAAGGGGATAGGGAGGTTGGGGGGAGGGCGCAAGCAAATGGCCCTCGACCAAAGATGTTTACGCCTCCTTTAGCCCGTAAACCGGGCGACAGGGGTAGCAACTAGTGTGCAAACTTTGGGTAAACACAATTCCCTTATCCCCACTACAACGAGGCTACCAAGTTGTCGTTTTCATCGTCGGGATCGACTTTGGCGCCACCGCACGAAACACACCGAAGGTGTACGACGATATACACCGGCATCCGCTTTGTACCTTCGCGTCGCAACGTTAAACCGGCACGACTTTGGGTACCGTTCTTCCCTCCCAACTTATCCCCCAGACAGGCTCCATCATTGTGTATATTCCTGCAGGTTTATACGCGGATTATACGATCGTTCCGTTTAACCTCGATTATCGTATCGCTTCTCCGCCTCGATAACCTCAGATTGATCCTATGACCCAAATATTGGCTTGAAAACGTCGCATAAAAGTTACGGTATTTGGAAATATCATTTTATTTCGGATCTTCCACTTATGAGCAAATGGTACTCCACGATGAGCAAATGGTACTCTTTTACAGGAGGGCACAGGGAAACTGGGGTAAACCGAGTACGATAGGCGTCAGGAATTAAAGACAAAATGGCTTCGGCTCAGGAATTGGTAAAACAACTGGTTACGCATCCAGCTATGGAGTCACCATAATGAAACTCCGTCAAAGTTCCATTTTGTGCCTACAATAATAATAATGAATGTTGGGGCGTTTTGGAAAAGTCTTCGATCGTCCAGCTATCGCGTTACTTTTAGATTGGCAGCTCTTCAACCCGGAGTACAACGACGCTTGGATTTGTATCAGTCCGATCCATTTCCAGCCCACGTTTGGCTGTGTTTCATCGACGTGTAGGTACACGGTACACACCGCAATGGCCCTCTGGCCGTGAGCACACAATAGAGCATTTCGGTGAGGTAATTATTGGTGGTGATCAGAAGCAAGCCTTGTTTGAGGCTGCTCCGAGGCTATCACGATTTCCCTGGTCACGTGCACCAACCCTCGATCCCATTGAAGGCACAAGGGGTTTGGACATGAAACAACACGTTATCTCGTGTGCAGTCATCTTACCAATACACATTGTGGGAGAGATAAGCTTCGGTCATTCCGCATTCAACTTTGCTAGGTGAGTATTATGCTCGTGCACTGCTTTCACATTCTAGCCTGTCGACGAGCTGACAAGGAAACTTAATACGTCGAGGGACCAATAATGATGATAGGATGTACTGTTAGGGTAGAATGTTGGAACCCAGAAACGTCACGCTGCGACGATGATGCATCTTGATTTTACCGACATTTCTGTTTGAAGGATGTATAAATAGCGAACTTTTTAGAAGCAATGCTGAAGGACGACGGTCCTGGAACTCCGATGGCAACGTGACCTGTGCCACCGCTCAATTAAAATGAACTCGGTTACCATGAACGAGCTCTGGCAGCTCGTTCAACTCGATAAACTACTCGAGAAACGTCACAATGTGATTGAGAACTTTGTTGCGACCGTTCCGAAACTCTGGGTAGTTTTCAAGTTTCACCATGACCGTTGGCACATCAATGAAAAATGCGAATAGCCGGAGCTGAACTTTCCAAGGGCTTGCGTCAATGTTGCTTGACCATTTTCGACTTCAAGATGGATTGCGCACCTTCCCGCTGCTCTGGCTGCTAGGAAAACTAAGTTTTGGGAAATTAATACAATTCACGTCTCGCCTTGATGTCTTGAAAAGAAACCACATCAAATTTCATCGTAAGGACGAGGAAGGACCAACCTAGCGTGCAACGTGTCCCGTAAATATTATTAGTCCTTCAACGTTAGACGAGGCGCAAACAATTGGCGATTCTAATTAGACAAATTCCTCGGCGACTGAATCGTTGTCCCAAAGTGCGAAGGGGCCGTGCAATTGCGTCTAATGTGACATGTCCTAGGGATTCACCAAGTATTCTAACGGGCGCATCTCGCTATTCAGGTTATAATACCCTAATAGTTCAGATCCCTACCACATTGGAGGCTGGTAACACCCTCAGGAATGTATACAGGTGGCGCAACGGACAGACGTATGCAAATGTTGGCCAAACATTGGTTCTATCGTTGTACACTTCAGACTCGGTTCTATAACACAGGAGAGAGAGACAGAGAGAGAGAGAGAAAGAGGGAGAGATGGAAGATCCCTAGCAATACTGGATTCTCCTATCCCTTAATAGCGCACTAATGCATAGTACATCATGCAGATGTCTCCAACGATCCCTTCTGTTCAGGCTTCCGGTCTATTTCCAAGGCAAAGTCTGTCGCAATGCTTTGACCACATGGTTCTCCGTAGATGCGCAACCACCACTAATCGAGTCGTGTTGTAAACAAAAGGGGTGATCCGCGTGATCCGACACGTGAATTGATTTGATGGTTATATCCTCTCGCTAGTGATCTGTATAACGTGTAACCGTCCTCTGTAGTCCGTATATGATGAGACATTTTGGAGGCGTCGTCCATTTGCTTGAACGTGAATCCCAAGATCACAGGGGTCCGTTTACTAACCAACCATACATTGAGACCTGCGACCTCGTGAGCGCATTGCTGCCTACGAGACCGTGAAGATGTTTGTACAACGCTAGGGCGTTGGTGACAGAATCGGAGAAGGTCAGAACGGGGTTGGGCCAACGCTTGATGATGAAGCGCCAATCTCCACTGGCATTCCCATGGTTACAGACATGTGAATGATTCCTCTGTCCTACGCAATAAAGCTTCAGCCAGAAATGAACTTGGGCAGTCAACCGATCACTGTGACCCTGCATCCCTGAGTTACATACGAGAATTGTGCGTTAACCACAAGTTCGCTCCAGGCTATACCAATCTGGATCGTGCTCTCTAAGTTATAGGCAGCCAATCTTGCCTTTGGGCTATCGAGGGTTGGCTCACTCGACTATGGCCTTTCTCTAGACTGCTGTACACCTTTTTCGAGCTTCACCGATATCCTCGTGTATGTGTGTGTGTACATTCACGACGCGTACAGTGAGAAATCCATAAGGGGCTGTGCCCATTGTGCTCGAATGTTTGCGTGCCACCTTCCAGGCATATTGGACGCAATGCTGGTTCTCTTTCGTACCCTGTATAATTGGAGATTCGCACTGATTGTGTCTTCGATGAACGTGCTAGTACAATGAAGCCAACGCCTAGGAAAGATTTTCGGAAACGTTTCATCCTGATCGTGACTACATCATCAGAGAATGATGATCATTCGGAATCACAGCTCCACGCTCGTACTGACCCCATTCCCAAGTGACATTCATTGTGCCTCACCGGATTCGCGGATGTATCGAAAGTGAATCTTCCGTTTGGAAAGCAAATTCAACAACGTTTCGACAATGGACTCGCGTCCATTCTCGTGTTTCTTTTTGTTTTTTTTTTATATTTTCCAATTTCGGCATACGTTGGACGCAACAGGATGAGCCGATAGGCGATGCGGACCGTTCCCTATCGCTAATTAAAATCGTATTCGACGCAATGGTCGATTCGAATAGTTATAATCGAGCACGATTCCCCATGTCTACTCTCGACCCTGTTTCTCTGGTTTACCCCCGAATATACCGTATCAGATGTTAACACATTCGTTAGCCGATCAATGACGCGGGGGTCTACTACCATTTGGAGTTATTTGCGAACCGTTTTGGTTTCATCTGTCACTAGCTCACCGCGGACTCATCGCTATTCCCCGTTCGATCAACGACGAACAAAACCCTAATGAAGGATATAGATATTCATAAATGTAATAAGTTTGTCAGGTCGTGAATAAATCAAAACCGAGCGTTATCAAATGTACGGAAGTGGTCGATGATTACGCCGTGATTGCTACTTTTATCTGATTACACAACGTCACGATTAGTTTTACTCGTTGGAAATTTGGTTTGGGTCAGTATTTCGGTTAGCCGACTCGAACTGGTATGTATCGCGTATAATATGTACCTGGCCATGAGGTTGGTTGCTCATTTGCCCTCTGCAGAACCACGTACGAGCATCGACGAACGTATTCCTGGAGTTGGGTAGCTTGGAATTTCCCCGAGCCACTAACGCGTCACTGTGTGTCTAAATTAATTGGCCATGTCTCTCTCCTTTCCCTCTCTCCTCTACGAGAGAAGAGAGAGAGAGAGAGAGAGAGAGAGAACAATTATGTAATATACCAGCGTGATACATTTCGACTTTGAATGCTATCACTACAGCATCTGTAATTTGACACTGCGCGACTTCCCGCTCTACAAGCTTACCACATTTTCCATTTAACAATTCACTTTTAAGAAATCAGACCGGCGCGAACATTTCAAAAAAATCGTACGTCGCTTGAGGAAATTGAAATTCGAGAGGAAAAGCTGTTATATGATGCAGATGTTGCGTATTGAAGGTAAACTTGAAATTTCTAAAATAAAACTGATAGCCGAACTTCGAAAATGTATTTTCTTAAAACTATGTTTCTCCAAATTGAATACACGACCTTTTTTCTCTAGAAATTCTTTTCCTTTATTTATGAACAGTAATAATCTAGTGTAACCTCGAAAATCCAAAAATATGAGAATTTTTACTTTTTCATAATTCACGTATAAAAGTTCGATATATTTTCAGAAAAAAAAAAGGCGATTTTATTTCCAGACGACTCGAGTGAGCAGAATAACTGATTGTTTAAAAACGTTTCTAATTATTAATGAGTTTCTCTATAAAGCCTGTAATCATCTATACTTTCAAACGACAAAACAAAAAAAAAAATAAAGCAAAGCATCTCAAACCCGCTCTGTACCGAATAATGACACCAGCCGCCCCTTGATCCATTCTACCTAAAATCTATCCTGATCCACCTCAACTTGAATTCAACTAAAAAAAACATACGAAATTTTTAAAAAACCTACACGAACCATCAACCAACCAAACAACCAAAGTTTCGAAAATGCCACACAGCGAATCCCGACCAAAACCCATCAATTTTTCGGACGCCTTTTCGCATCCCTTCAAAGTGAAATCTAACGATCGTTTGGCCCTTTTTACGTGTTGTTCCACATCTCGTCCCTTTGCTTTATCCCTTATCCTTTATTTGATGCCACGTTTCTCCGAGACCCGTGATTAATACACAAGTGTGAGTGGAGGAGCATTAGTGGGTGTGCACACGTAGGTAATCGTCAGGACTAGGAGAACACCGTGGTTTCCAGAATGGTATAATACGCTAGACTTTGGTTAGACGGAGGAGGGGGGCGGGGGGATTTCACGTCGTTGGGGTATGTGCACGATGTGTGGGTTTGTGCATATATATATATATATGAAAAGAACGAAGAGCAGAGTGTGTAGGGATAAGGGTGAGGTAGCAAACATTAATGCCACCCCGCAGACCGCAGATGTTGCGCCAATTACAAACCTCACCTCCGTCCCTTATCGTGAGGCTCTCGAGGCGAAGCACCAAGAGAGAATGAGAAAACGCCGGAGGGAGAGGGGTATAAGTATATGTGTGAGGAGAGAGCTAGAGAGAGAGAAAGAGGAGGACGAGGAGGAGTGGGGGGGGGGGGGGGGAGGCAAGTTTGCTCACGCGGCGTTTCAAGCACAAGCCATTTCTCCATGCCGGTACCGCACCGGATACGAACTAGTATATATACCGTCGCATTGTTCGACGTAAAGTCATTGCCTCACGTGACTATACACGTGTAAGGGACATTTCAGGACTGGACGAAGCTTCGGAGATACTTTTCGAATATGCCTTTTCCGTTGGACTTACAGAGAAACTCTTGAAAGAAGGGAAAAAGATTTGACGAGTATTTCGATCTCACGAATGTTCGAAATTATGGCGAAGATCGAGAAGGAAAGTTACAGCAGGAAGGAAGCACTTTCCCATTGGATGCGAGGGAACGGTAGGTTTTAGGTTTTGTTCGGTTTTTGGATCAGCTGTTGGTGGATGGACCAGGAGTTTCACTCTTTAAAACTGTTTGTTCTTCTTTCGGTAAATAAAGTGGTTTTTCGATTTTGATAAAGAATTACGTGGCTAATAATTGAACGAAATGGGAAATAGTTTTTGTACAGGATGATGACCGGAAATCGGATTATTAAAGCCTTCGAACAAACAGGTAAACAAAGTGTTATTTCAATTTACGTTTACTTAAAATTGAATTATGAACTTTGCATATTGGCATTGATCCAAAGATTCGTACATTTATAAAGAAATAAATGGTTATTGTGCGTCTTGTGGTTGATTTGGAATACTCGAATGGGAAGTACAATGAAGACAGGAGGGACGAGTAATTGCTTCATGTTTGTGGTTTGGGTCCACGGTGATATCGTCAGCTATGAATGTACATCCCAAGTTTGCGATTTTTTCAAATACCCCGTATATACAATCGATAAAACTTATAAAAAAAACTGATGAACTATAAAATGTCGAAAATCTTACGTTATCAACGAAAACGATAGCGGAAAAATCACTTGTATAACTAAAATATAGTTTGATACACTCCTACACATTTAATACACTCCTATTGAAAAATATCCCACTTCGAAAATGGATTTCTGCTATTTTTGGATTGAACTGAAAATTTCAGCCAATAGCTCGGTCGTTTTCGACTGTGCGAATTAATGATACACGCGCGTTTCTTCGCTTCAATAAAAATCTTATTTGTTCAAAGATTGGCAAACAACAACATTTTTCAAGCTGGAAACAAAATGAGATTTCAAATTATCGTGCTTTTTTCCATTTCGACTTGAATTCCTAAATAGAACATTAGGAACCATCATCAAAACCGAATTACTGAACATCCCTAGTAAATACCAATCCCCCCCCCTTCCTTTTTCCTCCATTGCCAAAAGCAATGCAATTTTTGTTTAATATTAATGTTTTTTTTCAATTGAAATATAAAAAGAGAATCGAAATAAGCCAAACAATGTTTATAAGTGCGGGGGCATCTGCGCGTGTTCCGTAAGACACACGCGTACGTACTAAAGATCGCACACGTTGAAGTTAACTGGTACACGTGATTCGCCCACATGCAATGCAGGTGTTGGGAGCCAGTGGCTTCTCGGAGGCTGATATTATTCTTGGTTCTTCCTCTCGCGCCGGAGCATTATTAGTTCTGGCGTGTTAGCATACATGAAATATTGATGTAACAACCCCAACCCCCGTGGCATCATCCTCGGTTATTTCTCTCTCTCTCTCTTAAGAGCGAAGGAGGAGTCACCGAGGGAGATGCGTCGTTCGCGGCAGGAACCCACCCCGTAGAATCGTGTCTGAGAATGTGTGCTTTCGCTCGAGGCTTATTCCTTCGTGTACGTATACCGAGAATACATATATCGATTTAGAGGACGAACCGAGGTCTCGAGACTCCTCGAATTTACGCGTAAAGTGTTCTCCCTTACGCCCTTTTATAGCAGTGCAGTCGATTTACGAATGCACAACGCGTGTTGGTGCACCTTTCATACAAACCCTGGCAAATATCTGTGTTTCGAGCTCTCTTTCCCCTCTCTTTGTCTCGCAGCCCTTCGGTACCAGCGACAACCCTTTATCCATCTCCCTTTCTCTCTCCCTCTCGCTCGTTGAGTCTTCCGCTTTCCACGGCAATTCTGCAGCAGTGCACCAAGGAGTTGCTACCTCCAATCCCCCCTCCCCCATCCCGGCCCTCTTCTTTTCCCTCTCACCGAGAGAACTTTCTCCCTTCGTGCCCTTTTGGTTAACCTCCGCAGGGCTCACGATACTTGTGTGCGTTTTCGTGTGCGTTAACGTTATGAAACAGCAGGGGTGGAAACCCTATTGTCTCCGAGGCGCACTCTTTAATTCGTCGCTACATCAGGGTGTCTCATATCCAACCTCTTTATTTCTCTTACGCCCCCTCCCCCAATCTCTTTCGCCTTTCCTAAGCACGGATTCAATTCGCCCCCGAGTCAATGTTTCTTCGCTTCTCGCTTTATTTTTCTGTAATTGGACTGTCCTGGTTGCTTTTTTTTTCCTTTTGTTATACATTTTTTTTTTTTGAGGGAGAAAATTAATTCATGGTACGATACACTTTTGGCTTCACTTTACCTTGCTTGGAACCCTTGCTGTTGTGGAAGGTCAGCGAGCTAGGATTTCCGTCCACCGAATTGTCCATCTCTGATATATCGTCCCACGCTGGGAATTAGGATAACAAATGCATATTTGTTTATAATAGTCGGTGATCAAAGTATTGTTAATAATATGTTTTTTCAACCATTAAATGAAGCAGTCAATAAATGAATAAATGAATAAATGAATATACAAATAAACGAATAAGTAAATAAATCAATAAACGACAAAACGAATAAATAAACAAATAAAGGATTGTTTGAATGAATAAATGAAAATGATCATAACAATTCACGAGTAGAAATTATTATACAAACGAGCAAGCAATATAAACTAATATGAAACTCACTTTTCACGGCGAGTTCGGTGGTTGTCGGACGCGGACTGGTACTCGACACTGTCGTTGCTGAAACAGTACAATTGCAAAAACAAATTTTTTTTTTTTCATTTTCATACCAACGTTGCATATTTTTAAAGCGTTATATATAAGTACGAATATTTATACGATAAAACCGTGGATAGAATTTTCAGCGTATTTTCAAACATACAGTACCGTTAATTAAAAATATAAAATAACAATGATAAGAAAAAAAAGTAAAAAAAATTAAATAGCACGAAAGACCGTTCCATTGACTAATGCTTTGTCACGTCGCATTATTTTCCTTCAATTCTCGCGACGACGCGTATCATCGAATGAAAACGACCCTTTTTCGGAATAAAGACCGCAGAAGAGGGCGTCGGAATTTCAAGTAATTGCTCGTGAAGGTAAATAACGAAAACAGAACGAGCAACTATATATACTCTCCTCCCCCCCTTCCCCTCCCCCCACACACATACGCATCCATACAGAGAAGAACCAAACGATGGATTTTGCAAAGTAATAAAAGGGTTTCAAGTCCCTCATACGAATATATATATATATATATATATATATGCAAGGGAAATATATAGGGTTGAAAGGCAAGCAGGGTCAGTTATGGATCGCGCCACCTGTTACTAACTTCGCCCTCAAACGTATTAGCCACCACAGAGCGTGCAAGGGGCAAAAGTCAGTGGGAGGGATAAGGGAGGAGAGGATTGCAGTCAAGAGAGATAGAGAGAGAGAGAGGGAGAGAGAAAGAGAGAGAGGGAGAATCACCATCACCATAGAGCAGGCCGCTACCAGGCCGACTACACAGTCAACTCCCAGATCATATTTTAACCGAGGGTACACGCGTATCTACCCCCTAAACTCTTTCTCTCTCTTTCTGTTTCACCCTTTCCAAAAGCACTGCCTTTTCACTCCACCGCAATTCCCTGTAACGTGACCAATCTCTCTCTCACTCTCTCTCTCTCTCTCTCTTTCTATCCCTTCCGTCTCTCTTTCGACGTATATACTTGAATAATTATTCTTAATTCCGTCATTCGTCCTCGGCCTGGCTACACCGGTGCCTCTGTATTTAAAGAGCCTGCCACGAGATTTCGTACGATTTTCATCCCCGACTCTTTACCCAACCCCTTGCCCGCTCACCGCCCAACCCAATAGTCGTCAGACTCTCTCATTTATCTCTCGACTTTGAATTTTAATGAGACTCGCTATACGTACGTACTTTTATGCATATATATTTGTAGATGTATATAAGTATACGCGTATATACGTATGGAAAATATATGGTTTGTGTAGTTGCGTATATCGAGTTATGTACCCGCTTTTATACATACGAGCATTAATTGCGTATGTGTGAGGACCTTTCGCGTCCGTTATCTCAGTTATACATGGATATGTATTATATATATGTATGTATGTAAAATAGATGATGGACACTGGCGAACGGTCGCGCACACACGGTTCGTCGAAGCTTCAACGAGCCGTCTTCCTACCCGGACTAACTCGAAGCACTCTACCTTGCTTTTGGCTTCGATCTTATACAAAATGAATTTGTAATCGCCGATTACGTTAGCTTTATCAAACTCAGCACCGTAAGCCGAAAAGCCACGTACTTTCTCTCGTGGTATAACCCATCGGAAGCGATTTTCATGCCGGCCATTTTTCAGTTTCGTTTTTAAACCGATTTCGAAAGCCAACCGATTTTTGAAGCTAATCGATTTTTGAAGGCAACCGATTTTTAAGATAACCAATTTTTGAAGCCAACCGATTTTTTAAGCTAACCGATTTTGAAGATAATCGATTTTGAAGCCAACCGATTTTTGAAGCAAAATCGATACTTGAAGCCAACCGATTTTTGAAGTAAAATCGATATTTGAAGCCAACCGATCTTTGAAGCAAAATCGATATTTGAAGTCAACCGATTTTTGAAGCTAAATAATTTTTGAAGCTCATTGATTTTGAAGTTCACCGATTTTGAAGCTAATCGATTTTGGAAGCAAACCGATTTTTGAAGCTAACCGATTTTCAGGACCAATTTTTATAGTTCGCAGTTTTTAGATCGCTTTTCAATGCCGATCGCCAACCGATCTTCACTGTAGCCGATTTTCATAAACGATTTCAAAGATACACAGTTAGTTCGTAGAACCGATTCGGAAAAATTTCATGCCGGACGATCGTCAAGATCGATCTTCGTGAGAACCGATTTTTGGGCTCGATTTCATGTAAAATAGAATGTCCTCAAAGAGCTTTCCATCGTAGACGAGTGTACTCGTACAAAAGTGATTTCAGGGACCGTCCTTCATCCAACGTCATCGATCAGTCTGAAAAAATTGCAGGCACTATCCGGCGAAACTGCGAGATGTGCCGATAGCCAACGCGACATAGATAAAACGAGTTTGAAGTGACCTTTCCCATATATGTACGGTAGGTACGAGTATGAAGGGAGTAAAAAAGCTCCCACATGAAATATCAATCAATCTTTCTGGCTTCTCTGCCTCGATGGACTGTCATAACGGTGCAGAATACTCCTCGTTTTTTTGTCGTGTCACCGCAATTCGAGCATACGCCTCGCCAAAAATTCAAAAAGATTTCGAGGACGAAAAATCAGTGTCAAAAGGGTGAACGAAATAAAAAAGAGAAATCGGAATAAATGTTTCGAAATGTCGATCGTTTACGATTGAAGCGTCGATGCAAAACCGTTCCATAAATAATTCACGTTTTATAAACAATTGCGTTCTATAAATAAATAACGAGCTCGTTTCGAACGACGCGTCTCCTCCTCTTGAAAAAAAAAACAATCAGTCAAATACCCGAGCGTCAATAAATTCGCAGCGTCAAAACCGGCAATTTTGCAGAAAAAAAAAATAGGAGCACCAAAATATCGTGACGTAGATGGTGACCAATGACGAGGAATGGATACTTCGCGACGTCTAGACGTTGTTTGCTGCTCAGTCACAACTCTACACGTATATATCGAACCGGGGACGTTTAATTAGAGATTCGCTGAGAGATCAAGCTTGATCGTCACTCGTTTGCGTCTCGTCTGAATGGTCCAATCAGTCTACTCAGGATTTCAAAGTTAAAAGCCACTTTGCCTCGACGCGATATATGTACCCTGGGGACAGGAAATTTTGAGGCCATTGAACGTCGAAGACTGTTCTCATTGCAGTCAATATATATATCTGTAATTACCTATGGGGAACTAATAATTGGTACATAAATGTTATTTCGAGGACCTATCAATTTGTATC
Source organism: Ophioninae sp. A BG-2022a (assembly GCA_030523105.1). Lineage (NCBI taxonomy): Eukaryota > Metazoa > Arthropoda > Insecta > Hymenoptera > Ichneumonidae > Ophioninae sp. A BG-2022a. Next base: position 27,218 of record JAPYZI010001683.1, read on the forward strand.
CTTAATCAGATCCAAATATATTACCTGCAAGTTTTTCAGTTTGCGAAAAAAAATACGTATTTATAATTTTGGTTTTGGTTTCTTCTATAGCATGGGTATTTATATGAGATTGAAGTTCGCAACATTGCGACGCAACGAAAATTAGTATGTTTTAATTTCTCTATTTTTTTTATTCATTGTAGTCATAAGGAAAATACCTCAATAATTGTACTAATATTTATTGTGATAACTTTGAATTCAAATCTGAAAATAAAACATATTTTGACAAATAATGGATCTAAGAAAATAAATAAATGGGAAAACAATTTTGATTGCGTCGCAACGATGCGAACTTCAAGTCGATGTATTTTTCATATTTTCTATTTCGTTTAGACGTTTATCATTTTTTTCGAAATTTTGATAAGTAATTTCGAGGCTTTTTGACTAGAATTAGCATTTTTTTTTTCACGACCTGAATTTGACGATATTAATTAATATATATACAATTGTTATCATAGTACAATTTATTATTAAATGCATTTACATATGATAATCAACAATTATAAAATCATAAAGTTAACTCATATAATTATACAATTCCATAAACGAAAAGGAAACGATAAAAGGATGAAAAATGATAAAAAATACAGAAAGAACAGGCAAAGGAAAAATAAATGTTTAGCCCGAAGCTTTGACTGGAGCTCTCGAAGAATTACCATAAAAAAGCAGTTCGTTCAAGATCCCCTGTTTACGGGAAAATAAATTATTCGTTCTTTATTCCCGAGGTCTTTGGCATAATTAAAAAGACGTCGTGACTTTCCGATCGGTCTCGAATCGATCACCGAAGAAATGCGTCATAATCGAGTGAATCGTCGACCGAGATTACCACTCGAGTTCGCGATGAAAAAAAAAGCATGAGGGACAGCGAGGGCTACAACGAATAAGGGAAGGAAAGGGACGGCAAGATTTTCACGTTTTCCGTTTACGGCAGATTTCGTTCTCGACGTTTCGCGGACGTGGCGGATGGCCGCAGATATAAATAGGCGAGTGCGAGAAATTCATTTATCACTTTTTCCGTCACGGACCCGAGGAAGACAGACAGGCAGAGAAAGAAGACCGAGAAAGAAAGAGAAAGAGCGAGGCAGAGAGAGAGAGAGAGAGATACTTCTAGGTAGAAAGAAAAAGATGTCTACACTTTCGTGAGTAAAGACGCCGATCCATCGAGAAAATCAAGAATTAGGGAAAAATGAAAAAAAAGAGAGTGGGGGAGAAAAAAGATCGAATGGGGAGAAAGAGAGAGAGAGAGAGGATGAGAAGAACGAAAGAACGATCAGGCTGGACGAAGGTATGGAGAGAGAATGGATAGAAAAAGGGAGACACAGAAATCGAGAAAAGTTGCCATTATGTTCGGCTCGACTGAGTGGCAGTCAGCGCAGGGGAGTTTTAGCCGGCGACTTTTCACTTTTGATTTATCGCGCCAACTTTTATTTCTCTCGGGATATATTAAAACCCCTTGTCCCGGGCATTTAACTTCAGTCCGTCTGATTGATGATTGGCTGTTTTATATAAACGCGCACGCACCCGTACATCTATGTACGTGCAAATATCCGAATCATGGGGACGTAAAAGTTTCGTGTTATCGGGGGCTTTGAACTTTTAGAACGGTCCTCAAAACTGCCAAATTAGCAAGAGCAAATCATAGCGAATGTATTAGTAATTGGGAATCCGGATAATTGTAGTAACTGAAGCTCTTGCTTAAGGGAATGACGTACACGCTGGAAACTTTCGACGCGGCACCTCGTTACCTCGGTAGTGACAATTTTGTAGTTTTGCGCTGCGAGACACTACCGACGGATGCCGCCCCGCACGTGAATTCGGCCAAGAAGTCTCGACTTTTCGGGCAAAGAATCGAGGCGGGACAATTGTCGAGCGCTGAGCGTGGGCGCATGTGTGTGTCTGGGTACTTGTGGATTCGTTACGAGCGCAGCGTGGAGAAAAGAGGCGCGTAGTTCGCAACGAAAACGCACACACGTATATGTATGGGTGTCAACCGATGAGTGCAAAATTAGACTGGAAAGATGCGAAAAACCTTTTGTAGACTATTTTTCCGATGTTTTTTTCTTTTTTTTGTTCATTTTTTAACTCTTAAGATGGTCTATTTCATCGGAAATTTTGTGCTGATTACGAATATCATAGAATTTTTGTCGAAAGCACCGCACAAAGCAAAGAAAAACGTGTTTTAAGATGTTTTTTACGATTTTTTCATAGGAATTTTGGGTTTTTGGGAAAATGAATGGTAGAATCGTGTTCAGGGGATCAAATTACATCTAAATGGACCTATAAAAAAAATATTAAAAATCAAAAATTTTTTTCGATTTTTGGGAAAAATAAGTTTTTCCACTAAATCATCGATAACTTTTTTTCCTTTAGGATTTGACACTCCACTTTGTGCTCAATCTCTCCGTTATGATTTTCTCTTCAAATTGCTTTTTTAATAATTAAAATCCGATGATTTTTCGATTTTTGACAGAATTTCAAAGTTGGACCATCGATTTTTGCAAATTTTTCCATACATACCCCTTTGCGTTTTTTTTAG